>CM054063.1:49920341-50090636 GCA_028641055.1 Alopecurus myosuroides | reverse complement strand
AACTTATCCACCATAAGACCGCTTACAATGGGAGTAACATAACTGGTAACATAAGTGTCATGTTGGCAAAAAAGATGATGTGGCACTCATTTAATGAGGAGAGAGCTGCTAGTGGTATCATAGGTACATACCGTAACATAACACATTTCAAGACAAGATGTGTCTATAGCTGTAACATCCCAAGTATGAAAAATAGCCATTAGAATGTTTGCTCTCTGTTATTTTATGTTTTGCATCATGGCATCATGTTGATTGCAATTGTTTTGCTTGTTTTCCTTTTGTTTTCCTCTGTTTTCATTAGTTTTCATTTGTTTTCATTTGTTTTCCTTTGTTTTCTATTTGAATTTCAAACCAAAATTCAAACATTTTGTTTCATCCTTGTGATGTTACAATTTTCAAATGAATGTTTCAAATCAAAACAATCATTTGTTTCTATTAAAGTGTGATTTCAAAACTGTTGTTTTGTTTCTATAAAAATGCATCCAATAACCAAACCCCTTTTCAAATTCAATTACTTTCCAAAACAGCAACTCTGTTGAAAATTATGAAAATTGCAAAACAAATCAATCAATTGTTTCCATCAAACCATAAGGTTCAAACCATTAAAATTATGGCTTTTTATAATTCAATTAATCCAAATGTTATTTCAAATTCAAACCATTCACAAACAGTACCCAATTTCAACTTATGAAAATCAACAAAATAACCCTAATCATTTGTTCTAACTAAACAATAGGGTTCACCCTATTAAAAATATTGTTTTCAATATTAATCACTTAAATAAGCAAATTCTTTCAAATATGAATTAAATCACAAACACTAATTTAAATTTGAACTTTTGCAAAACCAAAGTTAACAATTGGTTGTGGTTGACCTAATTAACACACCCAAATTTTTATAAAATTTTCCTAACTCCCAAAACCCCTCTTTTCTTCTCTAATTCAATTCAGCAAAAATAAATAAGTAGAACAAAAATAATAAAAAGAACCACCAGGGAGAGAGAGAGCAGCCAGCAGCCCAGCCCAACTAGTTCCCTAGGCCCATACCCCTTCGAGCACCCCTTTCTTCAACCTCCCGTACGGCAGTCATCCTAGGAGCACCACGTATACAGAGAGTAGAAGCAACGACCATCCTTCTCCCCCTCCCCCTATATCTATGCCCTAGGGCTCCTGCCAACCCTAGCTTTCTCCTCCTTCTCCCTCTCCCCGCCGTCCTCTCCCTTCTCCCTCTCTTTTCTCTCCACTCTCTCTGCTCTGTTTTTTTCTGTAACCTGAACCCACCCGAAATCCTCCACTTCCCCTCCGGCGATCACCGGCGTGGAGCCTCCTCCGACCGGGCAAACGCCGGGAATGGAAACGCCGTTCCGTGGGCTTCCTCCTCCACCCCTCGGTGGGCACCGGGAGACAGCACGGCGCCGCCGCCGTCCGCTCCATGTCGCCGTCCATGCCACCCTGTTCCGCCCCGACCTCCTCTGTCCGCATCGAGGTGAGCCTCACCTCCTCCCTCTCGCTCCCTCCCCTCCTACCTCTCGCACACGGTCTCACCGCACGCCCACGGCGCCCCTCAGGCCGCGAGCGCAGCAGCAGCCATCGCTGCCTGCCTCCGATCTCTGTCGAGGTACGAGGTACAGCACACAGCGTTTCCGTTTCAGAAAAAAAAATCCCGCACCCACACCTCATACCCCCCGATCTGCCTCTCCTATCACAACCCGAAGCACCACCCCACTGGTTCCTGTCCCTTGCGCGCCAGCAGGAGGTGGGGGGTTCGAGTCCCCCCTCCCAAAATAAAAAACCACACTTTTATTTTCATTTGTTTGACACAGCATCTTCTAAGAAATCACAGTCAGGTCCTTGTAAATTATTTTCTAGCCCCTGTAATATTTTTTTCCAAGCCCCCAGTTCATAAAAATGGCAGAATTGCACCCTATACTTCTAAAATGCATAACTAATTCATCTTAACTCCAATTTTAACTTTTTAAATATGTTTTCCGTCCCAAATTGAATGCTCTATCCAAATATAAATTTTGTTTACTGTTTTGAATATTTTAAATTGGTGAAACATTTAAAAACTTGCTTAATTCACTTAAACTTGCAAAATTCATAACTTGGGCATAAAAATTCCAAATTCCACAAACTAAATATGTTTTCCAATCAACTTTTCATGTACTTTCCAAATATAAATTTTGTTTGCTGTTTTGAATAATTTAAATTGCTGAAAACAACTGTTTCTTATTTATTGCATTTAAAATGGCTAAATTAATAACTTGCTCATTTTAAATCCAATTTCAACAAATGAAATATGTTTTCCATGCAAAATGAAACCACCTTTCCAAATATAAAATTTGTTTCATGTTTTGAATAATTAAAATTGGTTAAATGATTTAAACCTTGTTTAAATCATTTAAAACTGTTAAATTCATAACTTGGTCAAATTAATTTCTTTTGGGACATATAAAATATGTTTTCCAACCATAAAAGTATAAACTTTTCAAATATGAATTTGGTTTAATGTTTTGAACAAACAAAAATTCAAATAAGTTCATGTTTGAATTAAATTCATTTAATTCTTGCTTAAACTTGTTTAATTCATAAATAATTTATTTGAAATCCTTTTTCAACAAGTGAAACATGTATTCCTACTAAAATCTTGTTTTCTTTTCAAAATGAACTTTGTTATCTGTTTTGAACAATTTAACATGATGAAAACAACAAATGCTTGTGTAACCCCTTTAAGAAACCAAAATTTCTTAACTTAATAACTAAAATTCCAAACTTGATAAACCTTATTTCAAATTGTTTCTATTGCTGTTATTTTTCTGTTTTCCTCATCCATGCATCATGCTAACTCACTTACACATGATGATTAGTTGTAGAACAATTAATTCAACCATAATTCATGGGCTTTCCATATGCAATCCCAATTGCATGTGGGTCCATTTAATCATGTTATGTTATCTTGTCAACTAGTTTATTTCTATGCATCAATTAAATGGTCATGCATCATCCCATGTTTGTGCACTATGCCATGATATTGATTGTTTACCTCTCTGCGTTGTTTGTTTGCTTCTTCTCGGATAAATGACGATGTTGAGACCGACGATACTTACGACACCCCTTCTAAGGAGTTAGCTCAGTACCAGGCTACTGGGTTTGCAGGCAAGTATTCACTCTCATGAACCATCGTGTTACTTTCAACATTGGATACCGATACTTTTCCGTTGTCTATTCTGCTAGCCCTATGAATAGTTGCTTCTGCTACGAACCTATCACATGTATCCTTTAACCCTGATATTGCCTCACCTCCATACCTATAACCTTTTGCTTGTTGCCCGTGTCTTACTAGCATGCTTAGGGTTGTTTTGCTCGAGTCTGTTACCCGTTACTTTCTGTTACTATTTCATTATGTTCTGGGGGCTCGATGTTAAACAATGAATCCTGCTAATGTTATTGTTAAATAATAATTTGATGATAAGGCACCGGCAGGAGGCCCTGCGTGGTTTTGAGGCCTGCTAGTGTCGACCCTAATAGGAAAAGGGTCTTGTCTACTGATCCATGATGAGCGCACTAACCGCATGTGGGAAGCGAGTATGGGCGCCCCCCACAATTTGATTCGATTCGCATCTCGTCCAAATCGCCTCATTTAGTTCGTGTTTTCCATTTGCCGCATGCATGTTTTTGCGAGCCCAGCGCAGGGTGGAACTTTTGTAGTCGGCATATAGGGGGACACGTTCTTAGAGTGCTATGAGGGTCCCCTTTCTTCGGGGCTCGATTAGCCGTGCGCCCAAGGTGCTTTGGGCTTGATGCGGAGAAGAGTTGAGTTGTGTTGAGTACCTCGCTTGGTGGGTTGATCCCCCGTCTGGCGGGTTATTCTTACGTGTACGGCCAAATTGGTGCACCCCTGCAGGGATAAATCTTCTCGAGAAGCCGTGTTTTCCGCGGTTATGGACTACTTGGTGAAAGTACTGGCTAACAAGTACTCAGGACAACTTAAACCTAATGATTAACAACCTTACACCCAATGATTAACAACTTGACTAGTAATAGGCTTATTGACACAATAATTTGAACCATCAGTATTTCAACTGTGTGAGTATCCTCGGGTTGCTTCTTTGGATAAGGGGCGAGGTCCAGGATGGGTTTGTTTGGTGGTTAGCTATAGTGGGTTACGATACGCGATCTTATCTCCTTTCTGTTAGCCGGAAGTGGTAGTAACTCTGTAGTTGGTTAGAGCAGCCAGTTGCAGCATCTTTATATCCCCTTTCTTCCGTCGAACCCAAAGCATCTGTGCTTGGTGTTGACGGGTTACACTTTGGTGAACTGTGAGTCTTGCTTGCCAGTACGTTTATGTACTGACCCCTTTGGGGCTGTGGTTTCCGCAGACCTACGTTTCCGAGGATCACCATGGTGGCTACTACGTGGAGTATGACGAGACTGCTGACGAGTAGATAGCGGACCCGGGCAGGATCCGAGACTTCGTGGATGGGCTCCGTCTTTTCGTTTCCGGCCTCTTAGGCCTATTTGGATCGTGTCTGTACTCAGACCTTTTGAATGCTTCCGCTGTGATGTAATGATGTTATGTTGGGACATGTGTCCTCTGGATGATTGTATTTGCTAATCTCTGCTCTAATGAGAGCTATTTGCAACTTATTTCAATCTTTTGTGTCGTAGAGATCTGTTGTGATATCACTTGTTCCAATGCCGTTGACGTACCATGTGTGTATGTTTTGAAGTACGTCAATGGAAGTATCCTGATTTCTATGGGATAGTTTACGTCGACGCTGAACAGATAGGGGTTGGTTGTCACACATACGTGTGTTGGCCTACTCGTAAGAGGGCGCGGGTGCCGGTAAGCCCCGTAATCCAATCTACTACTGTTCAACGGAACGGCGAGTATCCTTTAGAAGTCCGGGTGCGACAAATGGTATTAGAGCCTGTCTGCCTGTAGGATCCCTTTTTACTGGTCGCAGTTGAGTCTAGAAACTATTTTGTAGCTATATAGGAAAAATGAAACGCGAGAGTAGGAATTCTGTTCTTTTTCTTCTTTCCCCACCCACCCTCCCTTTTTCTGGTAAGGAAGTGCAACGTTGTTTTCCCTTCTCATCTAAACTTTCAAGTTAGGATTTCACGAATCCTGGTTTCTCTAGGATGGTTATATCTACTAGACCATAGGAATGGAGGTGGTTGTGACATGAATTATCATGTTGCCTACTCACGATTGAGAACGGAGGCGTGTAAGCCCCGGAAGCAGATCCCCTATTCCTTAAGCAGTAGATATTGATCCTCTAGAAGCCCGGATGGGTTTTCCGTAGTACCTCAGGAGTGTTTTGTTCTCGTTTTCCCGATGTTGCTTCGATATCCTGTTCTTCTCAACATCCTTTTCGAACGTTGAAACCTTGTTGTTGCTTCTCACTTAAGTTATTCTACCGGCGTCTAATCAATAACTCTGTTCCACCCTCTTGGCCAGATAGTCTATTTCCCAAATGAATCAAGTTCTATTCAGCTATACACCCTCAATACAAAACCTCTACCTTTACTTGAAAATGTTCCGGTGGTTTGTGAATTCCCTGACGTCTTTCCAGAAGAGTTGCCAGGAATGCCTATCATTTTGAACTTCCAGAAAAACTATCCAAGGTGCACGATGAGTTTCACGTGACACAGCTCAAGAGGATCTTCGCAAGAAGTATCCGGACCTTTTCTTTTCTCAGTAGGAATCTCGGGGCGCGATTCCTTCAAGGGGGGGCGTTTTGTAACATCCCAAGTATGAAAAATAGCCATTAGAATGTTTGCTCTCTGTTATTTTATGTTTTGCATCATGGCATCATGTTGATTGCAATTGTTTTGCTTGTTTTCCTTTTGTTTTCCTCTGTTTTCATTTGTTTTCCAACTGTTTTCATTTTTTTCCTTTGTTTTCTATTTGAATTTCAAACCAAAATTCAAACCTTTTGTTTCATCCTTGTGATGTTACAATTTCCAAATGAATGTTTCAAATCAAAACAATCATTTGTTTCCATTAAAGTGTGATTTAAAAACTGTTGTTTTGTTTCTATAAAAATGCATCCAATAACCAAACCCCTTTTCAAATTCAATTACTTTCCAAAACAGCAACTCTGTTGAAAATTATGAAAATGGCAAAACAAATCAATCAATTGTTTCCATCAAACCATAAGGTTCAAACCATTAAAATTATGGCTTTTTATAATTCAATTAATCCAAATGTTATTTCAAATTCAAATCATTCACAAGCAGTACCCAATTTCAACTTATGAAAATCAACAAAATAACCCTAATCATTTGTTCTAACTAAACAATAGGGTTCACCCTATTAAAAATATTGTTTTCAATATTAATCACTTAAATAAGCAAATTCTTTCAAATATGAATTAAATCACAAACACTAATTTAAATTTGAACTTTTGCAAAACCAAAGTTAACAATTGGTTGTGGTTGACCTAATTAACACACCCAAAATTTTATAAAATTTTCCTAACTCCCAAAACCCCTCTTTTCTTCTCTAATTCAATTCAGCAAAAAAAAAAATAAGTAGAACAAAAATAATAAAAAGAACCACCAGGGAGAGAGAGAGCAGCCAGCAACCCAGCCCAACTAGTTCCCTAGGCCCATACCCCTTCGAGCACCCCTTTCTTCAACCTCCCGTACGGCAGTCATCCTAGCAGCACCACGTATACAGAGAGTAGAAGGAACGGCCATCCTTCTCCCCCTCCCCCTATATCTATGCCCTAGGGCTCCTGCCAACCCTAGCTTTCTCCTCCTTCTCCCTCTCCCCGCCGTCCTCTCCCTTCTCCCTCTCTTTTCTCTCCACTCTCTCTGCTCTGTTTTTCTCTGTAACCTGAACCCACCCGAAATCCTCCACTTCCCCTCCGGCGATCACCGGCGTGGAGCCTCCTCCGACCGGGAAAACGCCGGGAATGGAAACGCCGTTCCGTGGGCTTCCTCCTCCACCCCTCGGTGGGCACCGGGAGACAGCACGGCGCCGCCGCCGTCCGCTCCATGTCGCCGTCCATGCCACCCTGTTCCGCCCCGACCTCCTCTGTCCGCATCGAGGTGAGCCTCACCTCCTCCCTCTCGCTCCCTCCCCTCCTACCTCTCGCACACGGTCTCACCGCACGCCCACGGCGCCCCTCAGGCCGCGAGCGCAGCAGCAGCCATCGCTGCCTGCCTCCGATCTCTGTCGAGGTACGAGGTACATCACACAGCGTTTCCGTTTCAGAAAAAAATCCCGCACCCACACCTCATACCCCCCGATCTGCCTCTCCTATCACAACCCGAAGCACCACCCCACTGGTTCCTGTCCCTTGCGCGCCAGCAGGAGGTGGGGGGTTCGAGTCCCCCCTCCCACAATAAAAAACCACACTTTTATTTTCATTTGTTTGACACAGCATCTTCCAAGAAATCACAGTCAGGTCCTTGTAAATTATTTTCTAGCCCCTGTAATATTTTTTTCCAAGCCCCTAGTTCATGAAAATGGCAGAATTGCACCCTATACTTCTAAAATGCATAACTAATTCATCTTAACTCCAATTTTAACTTTTTAAATATGTTTTCAGTCCCAAATTGAATGCTCTATCCAAATATAAATTTTTTTTACTGTTTTGAATATTTTAAATTGGTGAAATATTTAAAAACTTGCTTAATTCACTTAAACTTGCAAAATTCATAACTTGGGCATAAAAATTCCAAATTCCACAAACTAAATATGTTTTCCAATCAACTTTTCATGTACTTTCCAAATATAAATTTTGTTTGCTGTTTTGAATAATTTAAATTGCTGAAAACAACTGTTTCTTATTTATTGCATTTAAAATGGCTAAATTAATAACTTGCTCATTTTAAATCCAATTTCAACAAATGAAATATGTTTTCCATGCAAAATTAAACCACCTTTCCAAATATAAAATTTCTTTCATGTTTTGAATAATTAAAATTGGTTAAATGATTTAAACCTTGTTTAAATCATTTAAAATTGTTAAATTCATAACTTGGTCAAATTAATTTCTTTTGGGACATATAAAATATGTTTTCCAACCATAAAAGTATAAACTTTTCAAATATGAATTTGGTTTAATGTTTTGAACAAATAAAAATTCAAATAAGTTCATGTTTGAATTAAATTCATTTAATTCTTGCTTAAACTTGTTTAATTCATAAATAATTTATTTGAAATCCTTTTTCAACAAGTGAAACATGTATTCCAAATAGTTGCTTGTTTTCTTTTCAAATATGAACTTCGGTATCTGTTTTGAACAATTTAACATGATGAAAACAACAAATGCTTGTGTAACCCCTTTAAGAAACCAAAATTTCTTAACTTAATAACTAAAATTCCAAACTTGATAAACCTTATTTCAAATTGTTTCTATTGCTGTTATTTTTCTGTTTTCCTCATCCATGCATCATGCTAACTCACTTACACATGATGATTAGTTGTAGAACAATTAATTCAACCATAATTCATGGGCTTTCCATATGCAATCCCAATTGCATGTGGGTCCATTTAATAATGTTATGTTATCTTGTCAACTAGTTTATTTCTATGCATCAATTAAATGGTCATGCATCATCCCATGTTTGTGCACTATGCCATGATATTGATTGTTTACCTCTCTGCGTTGTTTGTTTGCTTCTTCTCGGATAAACGACGACGTTGAGACCGACGATACTTACAACATTGGATACCGATACTTTTCCGTTGTCTATTCTGCTAGCCCTATGAATAGTTGCTTCTGTTACGAACCTATCACATGTATCCTTTAACCCTGATATTGCCTCACCTCCATACCTATAACCTTTTGCTTGTTGCCCGTGTCTTACTAGCATGCTTAGGGTTGTTTTGCTCGAGTCTGTTACCCGTTACTTTCTGTTACAATTTCATTATGTTCTGGGGGCTCGATATTAAACAATGAATCCTGCTAATGTTATTGTTAAATAATAATTTGATGATAAGGCACCGGCAGGAGGCCCTGCGTGGTTTTGAGGCCTGCTAGTGTCGACCCTAATAGGAAAAGGGTCTTGTCTACTGATCCATGATGAGCGCACTAACCGCATGTGGGAAGCGAGTATGGGCGCCCCCCACAATTTGATTCGATTCGCATCTCGTCCAAATCGCCTCATTTAGTTCGTGTTTTCCATTTGCCGCATGCATGTTTTTGCGAGCCCAGCGCAGGGTGGAACTTTTGTAGTCGGCATATAGGGGGACACGTTCTTAGAGTGCTATGAGGGTCCCCTTTCTTCGGGGCTCGATTAGCCGTGCGCCCAAGGTGCTTTGGGCTTGATGCGGAGAAGAGTTGAGTTGTGTTGAGTACCTCGCTTGGTGGGTTGATCCCCCGTCTGGCGGGTTATTCTTACGTGTACGGCCAAATTGGTGCACCCCTGCAGGGATAAATCTTCTCGAGAAGCCGTGTTTTCCGTGGTTATGGACTACTTGGTGAAAGTACTGGCTAACAAGTACTCAGGACAACTTAAACCTAATGATTAACAACCTTACACCCAATGATTAACAACTTGACTAGTAATAGGCTTATTGACACAATAATCTGAACCATCAGTATTTCAACTGTGTGAGTATCCTCGGATTGCTTCTTTGGATAAGGGGCGAGGTCCAGGATGGGTTTGTTTGGTGGTTAGCTATAGTGGGTTACGATACGCGATCTTATCTCCTTTCTGTTAGCCGGAAGTGGTAGTAACTCTGTAGTTGGTTAGAGCAGCCAGTTGCAGCATCTTTATATCCCCTTTCTTCCGTCGAACCCAAAGCATCTGTGCTTGGTGTTGACGGGTTACACTTTGGTGATCTGTGAGTCTTGCTTGCCAGTACGTTTATGTACTGACCCCTTTGGGGCTGTGGTTTCCGCAGACCTACGTTTCCGAGGATCACCATGGTGGCTACTACGTGGAGTATGACGAGACTGCTGACGAGTAGATAGCGGACCCGGGCAGGATCCGAGACTTCGTGGATGGGCTCCGTCTTTTCGTTTCCGGCCTCTTAGGCCTATTTGGATCTTGTCTGTACTCAGACCTTTTGAATGCTTCCGCTGTGATGCAATGATGTTATGTTGGGACATGTGTCCTCTGGATGATTGTATTTGCTATCTCTGCTCTAATGAGAGCTATTTGCAACTTATTTCAATCTTTTGTGTCGTAGAGATCTGTTGTGATATCACTTGTTCCAATGCCGTTGACGTACCATGTGTGTATGTTTTGAAGTACGTCAATGGAAGTATCCTGATTTCTATGGGATAGTTTACGTCGACGCTGAACAGATAGGGGTTGGTTGTCACACATACGTGTGTTGGCCTACTCGTAAGAGGACGCGGGTGCCGGTAAGCCCCATAATCCAATCTACTACTGTTCAACGGAACGGCGAGTATCCTTTAGAAGTCCGGGTGCGACAATAGCCTATTAAATATAGTACTATATGATACTATAAATATGTTACTACCCATTGTGGGAGTAGTAACATAGACTAGTGTCATATGCATGATACTAGTCTATGATACTCTCCACTGTGACTAGTCTAAATTATTGGGACACGGATCCTCGGACATACCCCTCCCTACCTTACTCTGATGTTCGGTAGCTGACAGGTGGACCCTTATGGAACCCATGTGTCAGGGATTCAACGGTAGGATTCACCACGTTAGGGGATCCTTCCATATTAGCACATCTCCTACGGGGTTGTCTACTTGGCCCGGACAACCCCGTTTTGAGCAGCCCGGCCAAAAAGCAAGCTCCTACTAGGCTGCTCACCTCGCGGCCGCGTCTGTTTTTCGTCCGGGCCAGCTCAAACCAGGCCCAAATTTGGTCGGGATATGAGCAGACACGACGACGGTTCGGTTGCCCCTCCTAGGCTACTTAACCGCCACGCGTCCCCTCCCGTCCCCACGCGCCGCCCCCACTCACTCTCTCCCCCCGTCCTTCTCTCTCCCGCCCGCAAAACCAAGCTCCGCCTCGCCCCTCTCTCCGCCACCGCCCCGCAGCAATGCCTCGTCGCTGGTGGCTGGGAAGCGGCAAGCACGACAAGGAGGCGGGTCCTCCTCCGGTGCCTGATCCTGCCGCCGCACGTCCCCATCCCCTCCTCCTCCCCCACCCCCTCTTCCACAGGCCGTCTCTGACGAGGAGCATGCGAACGAGCGCGTGCGCCGCCACCCGTACCTCAGTAACGAAAAATGCAAATGGTACTGGGACAATGCGATCCCAGTACCATGGCCGGACGTCCACCTCGTGGACGGCTGGCATCTGAATCCCGAGAGGATTCCGGTGCCGCCTGTCCCCAGGGCCGGGCTCGAGAGGGAGAACGAGATCCTGCGCCGCCGCGAGGAGCTCCCCGAGGACCTGCGGATGCACCCGGCGTTCGCCCTTGACTCGCCGTGAAGGGAATATGCCCGAGAGGCAATAATAAAGTGTTTATTATGTTATTCCTTGTTTATGATAGATGTTTATTTCTCATGCTAGAATTGTATTAATCGGAAACATTAATACATGTGTGATTAATAAAGAAACCAACGTTCCTAGTGAAGCCTCTCTTTTAACTAGCTCGTTGATTATCAGATGATCAAGGTTTCCTGATCATAGACATTGGATGTTGTTAATAACGGGGTCATGTCATTAGGAGAATGACGTGATGAACTTAGACCCTAACTAAGTATAACAATACGATCAAGTCATTTAGTTTTGTTGTTATGTCTTATATTAGGAGTAACATTGTTCCTTAGACCATGAGATCATGTTAATCACTAATACCGAAAGAATACTTTGATGACATCAAACGTCACACCGTAACAGCGTAACTATAAATGTGACATTAGGTATTTGGAAAGTGTTAGTTGAAGCTCATGGATCAAGAGTGGGATTTGTCCATCCAATATGACGAAGAGATATACGCTGGGCCCTCTCGGTGATATCACATCGACACCGCTTGCAAGCACGTGATATGATCACAAGGATGTTATATCACGGGAACGAGAAAAGAGTACTTGTCGGGTAACGAGATCGAACAAGGTATGGTTGATACCGATGATCGGATCTCAGACAAGTAAAATATCGCTAGACAAAGGTAAATCGTTACGACGTTGAAAGGTTCACACGATCACGAGAGTCATCGTTGAATATATAGGAGTCATCACGGATATCCAGATCCCGCTGTTGATTATTGATCAGAGACGATTCTCGATCATGTCTATATTATTCGCGAACCGTAGGGTGACACACTTAAGTTTCGATGACGCGTTTGAGAGGATACGGAATACCGAAGAATATTTTGGGAAGCACCGAAATTGTTTAGGAGAAAATTGAAATAGTTCAAGGGGTTTTTCGTCGAATGGTTGTTAACAGAATTAAAAATGATTCGAGGTGCTATTTGCAAATTTTTGTTAATGGAATTAACAAATATAAATAAAGAAATAAAAATCTTTTATTTATTTATTAAAGAAAAACTTTTGGATTTTCTAAGTGGAAAATTAACGGAGTATGAGTGGGTGTGAGTGGAGATTCCACTCACATGAAGAAGGAAGAGGTGGGGGCACACCATGGCTGGCCTCACCCCCTCTTGGGATGCCTCCCCCTCCCCTATAAAAGGAGGGTGAGAGCTCCTCTTCTCCACACACTTTCCCACCTCCCTTTCACTCCACCCGCTGCTCCATTCCATGGTCTCCGGCTTGGCGAAGCCCTGACCGTGGGATTCTTTACCACCACCACACCGTCGTGCTGCTGGAGTTCCGGGGATCCTCTACTTCCGCTACCCCGCTGGATCGAGGGAACGGAGGTCTTCATCGAGCTGAACGTGTGACCGATCACGGAGGTATCGCCGAATTGCGGTGCACATCTTCTCGCTTGAGACCGGCATGAGTACGACTACGCCAACAACGAGATTGGATCTCGTAACACTTTGAGTCTTCGAGGGTATGTTTTCTGAAGACTCTCTTTCTCCCCGTTACCTTTCATCTCCTAGATTAGATATTGGCCATTCGGGTTTATCGCGCGTACGAAATTTTTGTTTTCTATGCAACGTACCCTTCGGTGGTATCAGAGCCAGATCTATGCGTAAATGATTTGTACGGGTAGAACACATAGGAGTATGTGGGCGTTGATGATCATGTTTTCGCCTCTTTGAGTATTTTATGATCTTAGTGGCATAGTAGGATGAAGCTGACCCAGACTAAGTTTACGTGTACTATGTACGCGAGAATTGTCTCACTTGTGACTGAGAGTGTGTCCGTTTCTGCTACTATAGTTAAGATCTAATCTACAAAGGGTTGTTAAAAATATGTTTTATCAACGTTGTGGCTCTTGTACGTAGGTATGAACGGTTCTATCCTCGTAAGACCGAGCCACGTAAAATATGCAAAAATAAATTAGAGGCGTCTAACTTGTTTTTGCATGGCATGTGATGTGATATGGTCAATGTTACAAACGTTATGTATGAGATGATATCTTTTGTAAATTATTGACATACCAGCTGTAGCCATATGGTTGTCTTATTTTTATGGCCTGCGTGTTGTATATCATATCCATGTGATATGTTGTAATGGACAATCAAGATGGAGGTGTCACGAATCTTGGTGCCACGCCGGTGGAATGATGGAGATCATACCATGATGCACAAGATGGAGATCAAGTGCAAGAAGGACCATATCATATGACATTATCCATGCATGTGATGTTAATCCTTTTATGCATCTTATTTTGCTTAGATCGCGACGGTAGCATTATAAGATGATCCTTCTCACTTAATATCAAGATAATAATATGTTCTTCCTTAAGTATGCACCGTTAAGAAAATTCGTCGTTTCGAGACACCACTGATGATCGGGTGTGATAGACTCAACGTTTACATACAACGGGTGTTTTCAAGCCTAGCATATACAGACATGGCCTTGAAATACACGCAATACTACGGTTCTACTTGACGAGCCTAGCATGTACAGACATGGCCTCGGAACATGTAACCGAAATGTAAAGCATGATTCATATGGATGATATGATGAACATGTTGATGTTCGCCTTTGCAACTACACCGTCTCACGTGATGATCGGTTTCAGTGTAGTGAATTTGTCTCGTGTAATCACTAAAAACGACTAAGAGGCATGTTATTTTTGAGTGGGAGTTCATGGGATAATTTTAGAATTAACTTGAACTTAATTTATCATAAACCTAGTCTAAATAGTCTTTGCAAATATGTTGTAGATCATGGCACCACCCACCTTCAATTTTAATATGTTCATGGAGAGAGAAAAACTAGCGAACAATGGAAGCAAATTTACCAACTGGGCACTTAACCTGAGGATTTTCCCCACCGCTTGCAAGAAGCTCTTTGTGGTTGATGCACCTCTAGGTGACCAGCCCACTGATGGTGCTTCTGATGAAGAAAAAAAATGTTTATCTGACTCAACAAGAAGACCACAATATAGTTCATTGCGGCATCCTTTATGGATTAGAGCCAGAGCTGCGAAAATGTTTCGAGAACAACACTGCTTATGCTTCAATGGGAGAATTGAAAATGATTTTCGATACCCATGCCGCAGGTGAGAGTTATGACGCTTCAGAAAAATTCTTTGGCTGCATGATGGAAGAGAAAAACTCCATTAGTGAGCACGTACTCAAGATGTCTGCGTACGCTGATAAGATCATAACCTTGGGAATATCGATTCCCATTGAGCTAGGGATACATCGTGTTCTCAAATCTCTGCCACCTAGTTACAAGAACTTCGTGATGAACTATAATATGTAAAGCATGAAGAAGTCTCTTCCTGAGCTTCTCCCGATGCTTAAAACTGCTGAAGTGGAGATCAAGAAAGAACATGAAGTGTTGATGATCAATAAGACCACTAGTTTCAAGAAAGGCAAGAAAGGCAAGCCAAGGGTAAACTTCAAGAAGGGTGGCAAATCTGTTGCTTCTCCTGAGAAGAAAACCATGTATGGCCCTAAGCCTGAGAATGAGTGCTTTTATTGCAAGGGCACTCGCCTCTGGAAGCGCAATTGCCCCAAATATCTAGCAGATAGGAAGGCCGGCAAAGTAAACAAAGGTATATATGATATATTGTTATTTATGTGTACCTTACTAGTACTCGCCGTAGCACCTGGGTATTTGATACTGGTTCAGTTTCTCACATATGTAACTCGAAACAGGAGCTGCAGAATAAGCGACCACTAGCAAAGGATGAGGCGACGATGCGGGTCGGCAATGGATCAAGAGTTGATGTGATCGCCGTCGGGACGCTACCTCTACGTCTACCATCAGGATTAGTTATAAACCTCAATAATTGTTATTTGGTGCCTGCATTAAGCATGGATATCTTTTCTGGATCTTGTTTAATGCAAAATGGTTATTCTTTTAAGTCTGAGAACAATGGTTGTTCGATTTATATGAATAATATCTTTTATGGTCATGCACCTGAGAAGAATGGTTTATTTCTTTTGAATCTTGATAGTATTGATACACATATTCATAATGTGAATGCTAAAAGAATTAAGTTAAATGATGATCTTGCTACTTACATGTGGCATTGCCGCTTAGGTCATATTGGTGTTAAACGCATGAAGAAGCTCCATTCTGATGGAATCTTGGAATCACTTGATTATGAATCATTTGAAACATGTGAACCATGCCTTATGGGCAAGATGACTAGAACCCCGTTTCTGGAACCTTGGAACGGGCGACCGACTTACTGGAAATCATACATACTGATGTGTGTGGACCAATGAGTGTATCAGCGCGCGGTGGATATCGTTATTTTGTCAATTTCACAGATGATTTGAGTAGATATGGGTATATTTACTTAATGAAACACAAATCTGAGACATTTGAAAAGTTCAATGAATTTTAGTGTGAAGTTGAAAATCATCGTAACAGAAAGATTAAATTTCTACGATCTGATCGTGGAGGTGAATATTTAAGTTACGAGTTTGGCATGCATATGAAACAATGTGGAATAGTTTCACAACTCACACCTGCCGGAACACCACAGCGTAATGGTGTTTCCGAACGTCGTAATCGTACTTTATTGGATATGGTTTGATCTATGATGTCTCTTACAGATTTGCCACTATCGTTTTGGCGTTATGCACTAGAGACTGTTGCATTCACTTTAAATAGGGCACCATCTAAATTCGTTGAAACGACACCGTATGAATTATGGTTTGGAAACAAACTAAGCTGTCATTTCTAAAAGTTTGGGGATGCGATGTTTATGTGAAGAAGCTTCAACCTGATAAACTCGAACCCAAAGCGGAAAAATACATGTTCATAGGATACCCTAAAGAAACAATAGGGTACACCTTCTATCACAGATCCGAAGGCAAGATTTTCGTTGCCAAGAACGGATCCTTTTTGGAGAAGGAGTTTCTCTCGAAAGGTGTGAATAGTAGGAAGGTAGAACTCGACGAGGTTATTGAACCTTCTCTTCTTGGAATGGCGAGTAGTGCAGCGCCGGAAGTTGTTCCGGTGCCGACCCCGTCAGTTGAAGAGAGAGTGCTAATGATCAAGATCATGAAACTCGAGAAGAGGAAACTACCGCACCTCGCAGGTCAACTAGGGAACGTACATCTCCTAAACTTTATGGAGACCCCGGTTTAAACTTCATGGTAGATGGAGGTGATGACCCTGCGACGTATGATGAAGCGATGATGAGCCCAGATTCCAACAAATGTCTTGAAGCCATGAAATCCGAAATTGGATCCATGTACGAAAACGAAGTTTGGACTTTGGTGGACTTACCCGATGACCGCAAGGCCCTTGAGAACAAATGGATCTTTAAAAAGAAAACTGACGCTGATGGTAATGTGGCCATCTATAGAGCTCGACTTGTCGCAAAAGGTTTTCGACAAATTCAAGGAGTTGACTACGATGAGACTTTCTCACTAGTAGCGATGCTAAAGTCAGTTAGGATTATGTTAGCAGTTGCTGCATTTTTCGATTATGAAATCTGGCAGATGGATGTAAAAACGGCGTTCCTCAATGGTGATATTGAGGAAGAGTTGTATATGATGCAACCCAAAGGTTTTGTTGATCCTAAGGATGCTGACAAGGTGTACAAGCTTCAACGTTCCATTTATGGACTAAAGCAAGCATCCCGGAGTTGGAACCTCCATTTTGATAAGGTGATCAAAGGGTTTGGATTTGTCCAAACATACGGAGAAGCTTGTATACAAGAAAGTGAGTGAGAGCTCTGTAGCATTTCTAGTACTATATGTGGATGACATATTGTTGATTGGAAATGATATAGAACTTTTAAAAAGCGTAAAAGGTTATTCGAATAGTAGTTTTTCGATGAAAGACCTCGGTGAAGCATCTTATATATTAGGCATCAAAATCTACAGGGATAGATCAAGACGCTTAATTGGACTTCCGCAAAGTACATACCTTGACAAGATTCTGAAGAAGTTCAGAATGGAAGATAGTAAGAAGGGGTTATTACCTATGTTGCAAGGAAGAACGTTGAGTAAGACTCAATGTCCAGCTACATCATAAGATAGAGAGATAATGAATAAGATTCCCTATGCTTCAGCCAAAGGTTCTATCATGTATGCTATGCTATGTACAAGACCAGATGTGGCACATGCTATTAGTTTGACTAGTAGGTACCAATCCGATCCAGGTTTGGAACACTAGACGACGGTCAAGAATATATTTAAGTACTTGAGAAGAACTAAGGATATCTTTCTCATATATGGCGGTGAAGAAGAGCTCGTCGCAAGATGTTACGTCGATACTAGCTTCGACACTGACCCGGATGACTCTAAGTATCAGTCCAAGTACGTATTTGTTATGAATGGAGGAGCAGTAAGCTGGAGGAGTTCCAAGGAATCCTTGGTGGCGAGATCATCAACAGAAGCAGAATATGTTGCTGCCTCGAAGGCAACACATGAAGCAGTTTGGATGAAAGAGTTCATATCCAAACTAGGCGTGGTTCCGAGTGCGTTGGATCCAATGGTTATCTATTGTGACAACAATGGTGCCATAGCCAATGCTAAGGAGCCAAGGTCTCACAAGAATTCCAAGGATATCATGCACCGTTTTCACTCCATCCATGAACATGTCGCAGATGGGGATGTGAAGATTTGCAAAGTACATACGGATTTGAATGTGGCAGATCCATTGACTAAACCTCTCTCAAGGGAAAAACATGATCAACACCAGAACTCAATGGGTGTTAGATTCATCACTACGTAATATAGATTATTGCCCCTAGTGCAAGTGGGATACTAAAGGAAATATGCCCGAGAGGCAATAATAAAGTATTTATTATGTTATTCCTTGTTTATGATACATGTTTATTTCTCATGCTAGAATTGTATTAACCGGAAACTTTAATACATGTGTGATTAATAAACAAACCAAAGTTCCTAGTGAATCCTCTCTTTTAACTAGCTCGTTGATTAACATATGATCAAGGTTTCCTGATCATAGACATTGGATGTTGTTAATAATGGGGTCATGTCATTAGGAGAATGACGTGATGAACTTAGACCCTAACTAAGTATAACAATACGATAAAGTCATTTAGTTTTGTTGTTATGTCTTACATTCGGAGTAACATTGTTCCTTAGACCATGAGATCATGTTAATCACTAATATCGAAAGAATACTTTGATGACATCAAACGTCATACCGTGAAAGCATGACTATAAAGGTGGCGTTAGGTATTCGGAAAGTGTTAGTTGAAGCTCATGGATCAAGAGTGGGATTTTTCCATCCAATATGACGGAGAGATATACTCTGGGCCCTCTCGGTGATATCACATCGACACCGCTTGCAATCACGTGATATGATCACAAGGATGTTATATCACGGGAACGAGAAAAGAGTACTTGTCGGGTAACGAGATCGAACAAGGTATGGTTGATACCGATGATCGGATCTCGGACAAGTAAAATATCGTGAGACAAAGGGAAATCGTTACGACGTTGAAAGGTTCACACGATCACGAGAGTCATCGTTGAATATATAGGAGTCATCACGGATCTCTAGATCCCGCTGTTGATTATTGATCGGAGAGGAGTCTCGATCATGTCTATATTATTCGCAAACCATAGGGTGACACACTTAACGCTCGATGAAGCGTTTGAGAGGATACGGAATACCGAAGAATGTTTTGGGCAGCACCGATATTGTTTCGGGGAAAATTGAAATAGTTCAAGGGGTTTTTCATCGAATGGTTGTTAATAGAATTAAAAAATGATTTGAGGTCCTATATGCAATGTTTGTTAATGGAATTGACAAATATAAATAAAGAAGTAAAAATGTTTTATTTATTTATTAAAGAAAAACCTTTGGATTTTCTAAGTGGAAAATTAAGGGAGCATGAGTGTGTGTGAATGGAGCTTCCACTCACATGAAGAGGGAAGAGGTGGGGGCACACCATGGCTGGCCGCACCCCCCTCTTCGGCTGCCTCCCCCTTCCCTATAAAACGAGGGTGAGAGCTCCTCTTCTCCACACACTTTCCCACATCCCTTTCCCTCCACTCGCTCCTCCATTCCATGGTCTCCGGCTTGGCAAAACCCTGACCGTGGGATTCTTCAACACCACCACGCCGTCGTGCTGCTGGAGTTCCGGGGATCCTCTACTTCCTCTGCCCCGCTGGATCGAGGGAACAGAGGTTTCATCGAGCTGAACGTGTGACCGATCATGGAGACATCACCGGATTGCGGTGCACATCTTCTCGCTCGGGATCGGCGTGAGTACGACTACGCCAACAACGAGATTTGATCTCGTAACACTTTGAGTCTTCAAGGGTATGTTTTCTCAAGACTCTCTTTCTCCCTGTTACCTTTCATCTCCTAGATTAGATTTTGGCCATTCGGGTTTATCGCGCGTAGGAATTTTTTTGTTTTCTATGCAACGTACCCTTCACGCCGTACCGGGACACCTGGTTCCAGGACGTGCACAACGCCCGCCGGCGCCGCTACTTCGGCACGCGCGCGGTACGCGGCCCCCCAGCACCCGCCAACGGACATGTGCCGCCGCGCCCGCAGAGCAACTCCGGGGACTGTGCGCATTGGCAGCCCCGTGCGCGTCCCCGTCGTCAAGGAGGAGGAGGACATCCCCGACGACGTCATGCAGTGGGAGGGCCTTGGCACGGCCCTCCACGACTCGGCCATGGAGGCCAAGGCGCGCCAGGAGGAGGAGGAGCGCGATATGGCCGCGACGCTGGCGGCCTTGGAAGCGGCGAAGGCTGCGGAGGCGGCGCAGCAAGCCCTGGCGCGGGTGGCAGCGTTACGGGAGGGAAGAGCGGCCAGGGAGGCGGCAGCTCTCGCGGCGGAGGAGGCCAGGATCGCGTCCCAGGAGGCGGAGGAGGAGCGCGCGTTGGCGATGCGCCTCTGCCCGGAGTGGTTCAAACCACTGGTGGGCATGACCGTAAGGTGGGAGGGGCCGCCGCCAGCGCTGCCAGAGGCGCCACCGGTCCCCGTCCAGCCGGACACGCCGCCGCGCCCCACTGGCCTACCCGGCCACCTCCTCCAGGAGCCGGAGTACGTCATCCTCTCCGACAAGGACGACGAGTAGCTTCGGCGAGTGGCCGGCCGTAGTTAGGGTTATGTTCTTTTTTCTTTTGCATGTACCGGCTGTTTGTGGCCCCCACCCCCAAGTAAGCAGCCCCATAGGGTGCGTTGAAATTTTTTCGTGTCCCCCCATCCCGGAAGGCTGCTCAAAAGGACGGATCCGTCCGTGTTTTTTTCCATGTTTTGAGCAGCCCCGTAGGAGATGCCCTTATTGCTCTCTTGATGGATGTACATCACGGACTGGGGGGGAGAGAGAGATGGTCGGCTAAGAGCATCTCTAGTCTAGGAGCAGGACTAACCATTATCTCCCAAAACCCTTTGGGGCGAGCCCGATAAAAAGGCGCCCAATCGCTCACCCCATTGGGCATTCCTATCCAGAAACGCGTCCCATTTTCCGTTCGGAGAACCCAGCCCTACTATGTCGCTTAAGGGGTGCATCGGGGCCTCCGGACGACTCGCCAAGCGTGTGGGCCTGCCTCGTCATAGGCAAACTAAAAACACTCACAATCACCTAACCACACCCCCGCCCGCGCCTCCCGTTCCCCTTCCGCCGTCACACATTATCCCGCCTGTCGGTACCCTGTATCAACATATCCCTCGCGTGACATGCCAATATTTGGAGATAAGGAGATGACACACGTCGATGATATCGACACTAACAAGGAGGCACGGTTTACCCAGATTCGGGGCCCTCGTAGAGATAAAACTCTTACTCCTGCTTTTCTTGATTATATGAGTGCGACAATGGTTGCGTCAGATATTAGATCTCGCACAATCTCAAGGTGCTATGGTAGATGAAATATGCGATGCCCTACCCGCAGGGCCGGCTCTATATTTCATGGGGCCCTAGGGCGAAGTTGAAAAATAGGCCCCTATAGGTAATATATATGTACACATATCTAAACATATATGTGTATAATATTACCACACATTCTTATTTCAAGACGCCTATAAATAATTCATAAACGCTTAAGCTATGTCGTATTACGAGGGTAAGAATAAAAGAGCAACAAAATATAACAAATAATATTTCATAGTAGTTTGAAGCGAAAATATGTACGCATCGGACAGGACCATAAGACAATTGCACGTACCACCAGGAGCAATGACGAACCGTGAGCAGAGCAGGTCGATCAAGGGATAGGGAATTCAGGGGAAGTTGCCGAGACAGGAGATCGCCCCGGCTGCTGGCTGGAGCAGAGCGGCCGAGGCATCCATCAGATCCATCCTCGATCAATTGTGCACGCTTGGTGTTGTTGCATGCCTTTCCTCTTCCGTCCCCGATGGCCTATTGGCCTATTGAGCTAGGCCCTTGCAACTAAATCTTTTTCAGCCCATATAACAACAACATATGTATACAGGCATATGGGGTGATGGCCCCCCCTACAAACATGGGCCCTTGGGCGACACCCAAGGTCGCCTAGGGTCAGAGCCGACCCTGCCTATCGGGGGTCCTCCCAGCCTTATATAGGGGGATGACTCTCGTTACCGAGTTCGGGTAGGTTACATGTTGTGTATTACGTCGGCCATTTCTTTAGCCTTGTGCCGCACGCTGAAGGCTTAGTTGGGCCTTCTAGAAGTTGGGCGGTAGCACCCTTTGTTGGGCTTCAGTGTAGAGCCGTAGCCGGTAGGCCCACATAGGGGACTTGGAGAGTATCCCTATGTTATTAGGTCCCGAGTGTCTCTTCGATTTCGAGGAGTCGGGTAGAGACTCAGAGACCGGAAGGACTCGAAGCGTTTTTTAGTGTCGATGATATTCGCCGTTCGAGAGTTCATGAAATTACTAGTAGGAAAAATCTTATAGGGGAAAATCTACTAGAAGCGAGCCTAAAAAGGCAACACTTCTGCTAACTCGTGGTAGCGTGTGGCTTAGTGGACAAGCTTCTAGTAAGCTTTACCCGGAGCGTGTTATTTTGTGTGCTCACTGTAAGAACATTCCTCCATGCCATGTGTGCGAGAAACACAATAGTAGAGCCGTGTCTGCATGGCCACACGCTGATAAAAAGTTATCTAGTAGAAGCGTTGGCTCTATGCCGCACGCTGCCAGTATAAATATGTGTTAAATTAGGGAACACGAGGCTAGTCCTGAGTCCCTCACTCATTTCAGATCGGATCTCGACAGCCAGGATAGAGTCCAGTGATACGTTGCAAACGTATTTATAATTTTTCATGCTCCATGCTTGTTTTCTATCCAATGGCCTTATGTTATATCATATTTCACATGTTTTCCTAAATAAAACCCTATATACTACATGGCCAGCAATAGAGTTTGCAGTAAAAAAGTGGTGAGCCTTCGTAGCAGCAAGGTCAAGTCGCTTTGTGGAGCTAATAAACAATCATGTGGAGCAAAAGAGAGATCTAGAGCAGTCAAAACACGCGTAGCAATAATACCCCCATATATGAGTCCCTTAGTGGCTAAGCGGCAAGCAATGAATGCACCAAGGTTATACTTATCGCTACCAGTCAATGCAGCAGCAAGAAAGGCAAGATGGTAATTTAAAATATTTCTAGTGTTTTTCCTATCAAGAACACTAGTAGCAAGGTAGTAAGTGAAATATCTAATATTGGGGATTTGAATATTTCTCATCTGGCCGCGCTAAGCTATGCGGTCACCATCATTGGGAATTCCACAGTAAAGCTCCATCAAATCATCACGACTTTCTGAAATCTTCCTCGATGTTCCTGATGCGTTAATACCTACAATGCTGCAAAAAAAATTCCAAAGACATGGCAACATGTATATTGTAGATTTTAAAAGCAAAAGTTGGGTCATACTGTGAGTTATTGAATTTGAAACTCTCAACAATAGTGTTTGTCAATAAAGCATACTGAGGGCTCTCATCATTCTCGTAATTGGTTAAACCAACCCTTTCAACCAGATGCAAGAAATCCTTGAGAATGCATGCATCATTAAGAAAACTATAGCAAGGGAAGGTAGATGGATTTGCATCTCCAAAATCCCCCCCATCATCGATAATTGGTGCAATGAGGTTCTCATTATAAGAAGGTCTCAGCAATTTAGCTGAGCGTGAAGGCATTGTCCTCCTAGGGGCATCACTCCTAAAGATTTCTCCAAAGTTGAAGTTGTCCATTTCTGAAATTTTAAGCTAACATCACAAAAATTGATTTCAAGCAACTACATGATAGGAACTACTATAGAGACTTATAGGAGGGCTAAACATGCATCAAAATTAAATTATTTCACACAAATCAAGCATGCTAACTCACATAAGCTGTCACCTACAGTACCAAAATACTCGAGAAATACTCCACCAAATAAAATATTACTTGGATAATCGAAGGAGTCACGTATTGTAACATCTCTGATTTTTGGAGAAATTCAACCTAAAACAAATAGAACTCCAACACAAAGGAAATTTTATATGTTATTCAAATGTTAATGGAAATGATAATCCAAATGCCTCTGTTTGCTAAAACCTTTAATCCTCAAAATAGATAATTATGCGAAGAAGTTGTTTTCCCTTTTAGCAGACGTCAAAGAATATAAAATGGTTTCACTAACCATATGTTTTCCAAATGATTTTTTTCAACTTCTATTAAACAATAATAGTTCATCTTTCTATTATTGGATTAATAAAAATATTTACAAAGCCAAAATTAACTATAATCATTTTTCAAGTACTATAACAAGTTCCAACCATAAAGTGTTTTCATGAAGTATTTTTTTTTATAAAAATAAGTTTAATGACTATGCGAAACGATATTTTCAAAAGTATTTGTCTCTGAATTTTATTTGGATATAAACTTTATTTAGCTATTTTTCTATTTTAAAATAGTATGAAGTTGCTATTAGTAGTTATTCCAGATTTGATAATAAAATTATTTTAAATGTATGGAAATAGCACCACAAATATCTTTATATTAAAGATCTCATTATTACAAAACCATAGATTTTTGTTTGGGGCTATTTGGTTTATTAAATCAAAAGTTATGGTTAATTGAATAAAACAGGAAAAAGAATACAGAAAAAATAAAAAAAGGGGAGTGAGAGAAAACACAACAGCCGGCCCAAACCATCTCCCCTGTTCCCTCTATTTGTCGCACACGCGCAACCCTCCAGAAGCCCAGGACAACGTCTCGCGCGCACAACGCACAAAACCCACCCCGAGCCCAGCACCAGCCTGCCCCGCCTCTCTCTCTTTTCTCTCCCTGACCTCGGGGACCCACGGTGACGCAATAGCTGACGTCAGCCTCCTTCTACCTCACACACAAGAAAGAAGTCACCAATCGGATCCCCGAGACCCTCTATAAAACCCCCACGTATCCCTCTCCGTGTCCCCTCTTGCAAATTTCGCGATCTCCCCGCTAGGTCAGCGAAATTACTCGTCGGAGCCGCTCGGCTTCGCCACCGTTCTCCCCCATCCCTGGCACGGTAAGCTCCGGCCGGACCTCCCCGTGGACACCACCTTGTTCTCCACGAACGGGCGCACCTCCTCAAACCATCCCCTGTTTCCTTTCCACGTAGATTTCGACACAACCGAGCTCGTCCATGCAACGCCGGCGTCCGAGTCCTCCCATCCGCCTCTCGTCGAACGAGGAAGTGCAGGTCCGCGCCATTGTCCCTCTCGTCGCGCTGCGCCTCGTCGTCACCTCATCGAGCCAGAAAGTCACGGGAGCGCCGTCACCGTCGTTTTTCCGAGCCACGGCCCACCGGAGCACCGCCAGTATCTCCATCACCGGCCACCAGAGCTCCTCATCCGCCTCAGCCGTCGGGTCTTCTCGATGGCCGATATCATAACACGAAGAGGTACGCACCGTGCCCGTTGGATCTCGATCTAACGATCCAGATCAACCCACTTATCCATGTCACCTCGCCTCGTCAGCATGCCACACAAGCGTCGCGTCAGCAGCAGCATCCAATCGCATAACGCCACATGGGCAGCCTTATCTATTTAATTTCCGAAATAAAATTAAATAGGCAGTTTTGCAGAAACACCCCTACATCTTAGATCTATCATAACTTTTTAACCGTAAGTACAAATTGAGGAAACTTGGACTTTTTGAAATCAGCACAACATGTAGAATCTTTTACCACTGTTCAAATTCCAATTTGACAAATGTAAATTTTTTCAATTTCAAATATGCTTGTTCGATAATTTTTGACATAACTTAAATTTTATAATTCCAAAACTTGTAAATAAAATATTTTTGGAAACCTTAGGAGGTGTACTTTCATGTTCTTTGTCCCAAAGTAATTTTAGAACTAATTAAAATTTAATTTATAGTTAATTGGCCTTTTGAGTGTTTTTGACTTAGTTTAAATTATGTAAATATTTCCAATGTGTTTTGTTTAGCAATTTTGTTCTAAGTACTAACCCTAGACCAGAGAGACAAAACCTAAGCCATTGGATGCCTTCAAACCATGTCCATGTATTATTGTGCTAGTTGGCCCTCTTACTTGAAAAACCACGAAGTGTGGAGTTGTGAAACCATGAAGTGCAAAGAAGATACTCCAATTTTCAACTTGAAGATTTTCAACATGAAGCAAGAATACCACTGAAGGACTGAGCCAAGAAAACCAACTTCAGAAGCATATCCAAGAAGTAGAAGCACTTAGAAGAAAACAAGAAGAACTTCAAGAAGACCAACAACATCTCTCTCTCTTTTTCTATAAGTATTTCTTCCCTTTATTTTCTGTTCCCTTAGACTTTATGGTGACTAAGTTAGATCAAGACCAGCCCCTAGTTTGCATCAAAACCATCAAGTGTTGGAATTTTCGATGAAGTCACAACCAAGGAGAAAGCTACAAAGGAACCTGAAGATTTTCCAAGAAAAATCATGTGAGGACTTAGGATTTGTTTTCGAAGACTTAGAATTTATCTTCAGGATGATTAGTGTGTTTCTCCCAAGACTTAGAATTTGTTTTCTAAAGTGAGATGAGAGTTTTTGACCAAGACTTCAATAAGAAGACTTTGATCAAGAAGATCAACTTCAACTCAAGAAGAATACTCTCCTAGAAGATGAACGAGATGAAGATTTTTTTTACAAGTCATATTAAGGAAAATCTAGAAATCTCATCTACCTCTATCTTGCTCTATAATACTAAGTCCCTAGATCCTAGATAGTACTTTAGATGATTTTCTTCACCTCAACAAGAAGAACTACAAGGAAGGCCATTGAAGGCATAAAGACTTCGACATCAAAATTAACTCAAGGAAGCAAAATAAGACTTGAAGAAGACTAAGACAGAAATAGTTTAGACCAAGGCCTTTGATTAAAGACCAACCCTTAGTCACAAATGGCAAGCACTAACTACAATGACTTTGTTTCTTTTGTGCATTGAAATTAATTTTTATCAAATGTTTTCCCTTTTTCATGTTAGATTACATGTGATAATGCTTAGTGAAAACTCTTAGAACTTCCTTGACAAGTAAGATCAATTAACTTTGTACCTTTCAAACCCAATATTAGCCATTTTCTATACACTAAACCCAAACACAATAATTTATATGGTAGAATCAATTGTTGCGTTAAGTTTGTTGATTGTTATACTTTGTTCTTTTGTTTGTGAATTGCTTGTTTATTGTATTTTACTTGTATTGTTAAGATTGCACGGAGAGCAACGTTCTATGTTTGTGAAGGAAGTGTGATTGTTCTTCACAAACTTCAAAGGCAAGTAACACACCATCAACTACCTATTATTTTTCCTATGCATTACTAGAGTTTTGAGCAGCATGCATGATAGGAATTTTTTTCTAAGTGTTATTCTATGCTAATATCCCAATTAGTGTGTAGATATCTTTTTATATCTTGCTAGTATAGAATACATTGAAATTAGTAGAATTGATATGCTCTTGAAATGTTTTATTTTGAGGTTAAGGATAAAAACTACTAAGTTAAATGAATCACCTGGGTGGAAGTGGAAGGATTGGTTTATGTTGTGTGGCTCCCTAGGGCCATTTCTATGGTGTTTTCATCGAAGGAGTACACTTGCGGATGGCCACCCAGGAACAAAGAGATTACTATGTCCTTCTAAGTTTAGTACCTTCTCGTGCAACCTTCAGTCATATGGGCTCTGTCTTGATCAACTAAGTTGAATGAACTCACCGGTGCTTGACAAGCAGATATGTAGGGAGTGTAGGTTGGAAAGGGTCAAGCCAGACGGTGGTGGAATTTCTTCTGAAAGATCTCGTCTCAATCTTCTCCTTTCCTTAATGCACTCAGGGTGTATAGGATGTTTGGGATGATTTGAGTCTAAAGGTGAAAGTGCACAAGCTCTGAAGAGTCAACAAACTAAAATCTTAGTCGTGTCCCCGGTCATGGACAATTTGAGAGCTAGTGGAGGGCCAGGGGCCCCACACCATGTGGAGGCGCCACCAGGGGCTGGCCGCGCCCAGGCATGGTGGGTCCCCCTGGGGTCTACCAGGTGCCTCTCTGCCTCATTAATATATTTTTCTGGAATTTTTAGAGAAACTTCATTTTCGAGCAATTTCCAAAATTTAATAAATAATTAAAAACCAGGAAAAAAATGTGGAAAGGTGGAAAACAAAACCAAAACCAGAACTACATAGGTTCTAAGACACTCCAATAAGCAAATAACCAGTGAAAACAAAGGTGGAAGTGGTGAAAACAAAACTATGAGTGGTGAAAACATGAGTAACCATAGTAATCAAGATGAAAACATGACTATGGATGGTGGAAAACATAATGGGGAAGGTGAAAACAAAGGAAAACATTGTTCTCTTCATTCAAAATCACTTGGTTAACAAGGTTGATCAAGTCTTGTTACCAAAACAATTTTATATGAAGAAAAACTTTGCTTATCATTAAATAATTATGTTACCTCAACCTTGACAGACATAGTCCCAATCATAATAATTTCATATTATTTTGGTGGCATTAAAATGGGCCAATAAAATTCTCCAATCTTGATGGTGTCAATATTTTCAATGGAATTTAGGCCATATCTCCTATCACTCTTCTTGGGAAAATAAATTGTGTACTCTTTATCATTAACATTAAAAGTTACTTTTCTTTGATTGCAATCAATATCAGCCCCTTCAGTATTAAGAAAAGGTCTCCCAAGAATAATAGAAATATTATCATCTTCAGGCATTTCCAACACAACAAAGTCAGTTAATATAAAACAATTAGTAGTCACTTGAATAGGAACATTCTCACATATACCAACAGGAATAGCAGTAGATTTATCAGCCATTTGCAAAAATATATCAATGTGTATCTATTTTTCCAGAGAGAGCCTCTTATAGAGAGAAAAGGCATAACACTAACTCCTGCTCCCAAATCACATAAAGCAGTTCTAACATAATTATTTTTAATAGAACAAGGAATAGTGGTAATACCAGGATCTCGAAGCTTCTTTGGAACCTTGCCATTGAAAGAGTAATTAGCAAGCATAGTGGAAATTTCCTCATTAGGAATCTTACTTTTATTAGAGACAATATCTTTCATATACTTTGAATAAGGAGGCAGTTTAATAGCATCAGTCAAAGGAATTTCCAAAAACAAAGGTTCTATCCATTCACAAAACTTGTTATAATGTTCTTCCTCCTTTGATTTATGTTTCTAATTAGGAAAAGACATTACTTTTTGTACCCAAGGATCTCTTTCATTACCATGTTTATTAGCAATGAAATTCTCCTTAGTATACGTTGCATTTTTAATTTGCTTTTCAGGTTCAGCTATAGTTTCTTCTTTACCAGAAGCATCACTTTTATCATTACCATTTTCAGTTTCAGCATGAGAGATAGATATACTATTAGGATTTTTAGCAGGTTCAGGATATTGTACAACAATTTCATGTCTCTTCTTATTTTTCTTAGAAGGAGAACTATCGTTTCTAGGTTGTTGAGAATATTGTTCAATTCTTTTAGGATGTCCTTCAGGATACAAGGGAACCTGGGTACAAATACCACTTCTAGTAATTGTTTCACAAACATGTTTTTCTCTAGAAGCATTAGCTAGCAAATATTTTTGCACTTCAGTGAGTTGATCAATTTGAGTTTGAACCATATGAAATTTTTTAACAAGCATTTTAACATCATTAGAGGTTCTCTCAATAATACCATGCAAACTATCAATAGCTCTAGAGTTTTCCATTAGATGATTCTGCACTCTCATATTAAAGTTGTCTTGCTTAACCATATAATAATCAAATTCATCTATGCCTTGATCAGGTGGTTTAGAATAGAGAATATCTCTATTATCAAAATATTGGAGAGAGTGTACCTCAACTGTTGATGGATGGGGAATTGGCTTACATAATTCTTCTATAGGTGGTATATTATTCACATCTTCATATTTAATATCCCTCTCTTTAAGAGATTTCTTGGCTTCCCTCATCATTTAATTCAATTGTTCCTCTCTTCTTGGGTGTTGGTATTGGTGTTGGTGTAGGCTCAGGTATAGTCCAATCATCATGATTTTTGGCTATTTTAGCCAATAATTGCTCAGCTTCTTCTGGAGTTCTTTTCCTGAAAACACAACCAACACATCTATCCAGGTATGTCATAGATTCAACAGTTAGTCCACTATAAAAATATATCTAGGAGCTCATTTTTAGGTAATTGATCTCTAGGGCTAGCTCTTATTAAAGAACAAAACCTTGACCAAGATTCATGCATTTTCTCTCCTTCAATTCGCTTAAAGTTGAAGATATTCTGCAAACCAGCATGTTGAGCACTAGCAGGAAAATATTTTTGAAAGAAAGCATTAACCAACCCCATAGGACTATCAATAGATCCAGGTGAAAAATTGTTAAAACAAGTTTTAGCTTCATCTTTCAATGAGAAAGGGAAGATCTTGGTAACAAAGTAAGTGCATATCTTAATATCATCAGAAAATAAACTACTCAAAGATGAAAGCTCATTCATATGTTCCATCACACTTTTACTTTCAGTACCACAAAAAGGTTCTTCCTCAACAATAGATATATACGATAAATCTAGAGAGAAATCATAATCCTTATCCTTAATGTGTATAGGAGATGTAGCAAACTTAGTATCAGGAGAAGATTTATATTTAACAACATGTCTTGCAAGAAGACTCTTAAGATCACTTGCACTAGTAGTAGCTTGAACTTCTTCAATAAAGTCATCATTAAGTTCAATGTAGGTTTCCTCAAGATCATCACTAGGAATTTCTCTAGACTCGAGTGAATTAACAGGTGTACCAACATTTTCAACAGGAATTTCAGTGTTTTCAATTTGTTTAGCTCTAGCAATTGTGTCATCTAGAAAAGGACCTAGTGAAAAAGTATCATCAAGCACATTAGAAGCATCGTCAAACGTATCAGAAGCATTTTCAGACTCATCAGATGTAGTAGTGTGTGTAACATGTGGTGGTGTAAGAAGCTTACTAGTTACAGATTGTGAATAAAGAGCAAGAAAGGTGTTCAGAGTTGTACCTCCCCTTGTAGTGTATGGTAATATAGGAACTTTTCCATCACGAGTTTTGCCCATGATGAAAGGCTTGATGCAAACAATATCACGTTCAAGTGAGCAAATAAATAAAGCTATGCTCCCCAGCAACGGCGCAAGAAAATAATCTAGATGACCCACATGTCTAGGGGATCACAACAGTCTTTGAGGGAAGTAAAACCCAAATTTATTGATTCGACACAAGGGGAACCAAAATATATTTATAAGCCTTAACAACTAAGTTTTCAATTCAGCTGCACCTGGACTTGCTTGCAATAGTTTATCAGTGGTAACAGTTTTATAGCAGCACTAGTAGTAAAATAACAGCAGAAGTAAAATAGTAACATAAGTAGCAATTGTGGGAAACAGCAGGATTAACGTACTGTAGGCATAGGGATGGATAAACGGGTGTTGCATGGATAAGATAGTTCATATAATAATAAAAACACGGGAATTGCAGATATATCATAATAAAGCATCCAAGTTCTAGGCAAACCATAGGCATGTGTTCCAATTTAGTCGTACGTGCTCGCAATGAGAAAATTGCACAATATCTTTTGTCCATCTAGTCCATTTTCAGTGGGGCCTCAAGAGAAACTACTGGTAATTAAGGTGCTCATTTTAATAGAGCACCGAAGAAAAGCATTAACAATCCGTGAACACACGTGATCCTCACATCACAGCCATCCCCTCCAGTTGTCCCAATTTTTGTCACTTTAGGGCCTCACGTTCCGGACAATAATGTGTGTAAACAATTTGCATATATGATCATGAAACATAATTATACTCATGAAACAATAACACGTTCAGATCTGAGATCATGGCGCTCGGGCCCTAGTGACAAGCATTAAGCATAACAAGTTGGAACAACGGTAGAAAACAGTAACAACGGATACTAGGCACTATGCCCTAACAAGATGGCATTATTACAGGATTGATCTCACCCAATCCCTTCCACATCCCTCTCATCCTACAGCGGGGATTACTCACACATTGATGGGGGAATCATGTATGGTTGATGGAGAAGTGGTGCCGGTGACTATGGCGATGATCTCCCCCGAATCCCCGTCCCGGCAGGGCGCCAAAACAGGAACTTCTAATCCTCGAATTGAGTTTCGAGGTGGCGGCGGTGCTCTGTGGTGTTTTTATGGAATATGACGAACCCCCCTCAGTTTTAGGTTTTAGGTTCCTTGGATCTAGCCTAACACAACCAAGCAGTTAGTTCCACTTTGCTACCCCCTTACGACTCACGCAGAGGGGCCAGAACGGCAGTTTCGTCCTTTTCTCCAGCGGGCCTAGGATTTCTCCGAAGAGGGGTTCCAGAGCGTCTGAATTCCACCACAGCCTAGGTAGTGCCATACCATGAGTGTTAAAGTTTTTTGTTGTTTTTATATGTCCAAGAGTCCACTCCGGGGTGTTAGCCGGTTCACCGACATCAATTTCACTCTAGAGGGGGTCAAGAGCGCTGGAATCCCATTAAACATAATACATCATGTCAAGAGGTGCACTAACATTTTTTTTGTTAAAGTTTGATATGCCAATTAAATTTTCTGAAAGTTTGAATTGAACACATAATTTGAAAGGAAAATATAATTATATTAAATTTTGGATAGTATTTAAATTTTAAAATTGAAAAGAAAGTTGCCATTCAAATTGTTCTTGAAAAATTATTGCATTTAAAAAATATATCCCTTTTTGAAATTTTGGGCTACAATAAAAAAAATATGTCAATCTTTTAAAAAAAACGGGACCCACCTATGCTGATGGCTGCCGTCGGCGTAGTTATGCAGTCGGCATAGGGCTCATCCCCTGCCTTAGCCGTGTTGACCCGCGCGTGGTCGAAACAAACCCCCCCACACACACACAATCTCCCTCGAGCCGCGCAACCCTCACCGCGCTGCCCCTTGATCCTCCGCCCTCCTTTGCCCCTTGTGCCGCCGCCCACCTCGCTGCGCTCCTCTGCCCCTTGCGCGGCCGTCCTCCTCGCCCTCCTCGACCTCCTCGGCATCCCCCGAGCCGCGCATCCCTCGCCCCTGACGTCCCTTGCACCGCCGCCCTCCTCTGCCCCTTACGCCGCCGCCTTCCTCTGCCCCTTGCGCCTCTATCCGCGCGCACCCTACTCTGCCCCTTGCGCCCGCCTCCAGCCACTCCCCTTCGTCGCCCACCTCCCACGTGCCCGTACCTCGTCCCCTTCTTCCAGCCGCCGCCGTGCTCCCTTCCAAAGCCCGCTGCCGTCCTCCCCTCCCGAGCCCACCGCCGTGATCCCTCCCGAAGCATATTCGTCTGCTTGGCGTAATATTGGCATCCAGCACATGTGTCTACTATGTGTTCGGCATCTGTCTTGGCTGTGAGCCACAAAAACCCTACACGGAATGCTTTGTTGACTATGCTTTTTGATTGAGCATGATGTCCGCAATCTCCTGCGTGGATTTCTTGCAAGATTTCTCGTCCTTCCTCTGGCGAAATACATCGCTAAAAAATTCCGATAGTGCTGCGCTTATACAGGCAACCATAGATTACCGTATATCCTATGAATCGACATTGTATCTGCCTTTGTAAGACCTCGTCTTCTCCATCCGGGAACTTCTGATCAACTAAGAAGTTTAAGTATGGAATCGTCCAATCCGGGTTAATGAGCAGAACTTCAATTGACTCGGAAACGAGAGGATAATCAATATCTCCACCTTTGATCGATGCTTCGTGCAAGTGTTGGACAAATACACGTGGTGGTAGGGTTTCCACTCTTTCCGACCCCATGCGGGCTAATGCATCCGCGTTCCAATTTTCTTCCCTTTTGATATGAAGTACTTCAAATCCAAGGAAGCAAATGGCAAACTCGTCCACCGTTCTCCGATATTCGGCCATGATGGGGCTTTTGGCGTCCCATGTTTGGTTTAGCTGATGTTGTACCAAATCTGAGTCACCATAGCATAATATGCGTTTGACACCTATTTCTTTTGCAATATGCAAGCCATGAAGCAATGCTTCGTATTCTGTCACGTTGTTACTGGCGTTGAAGTGTATCTGTAATACATACTCCATAATGTCACCTTTTGGGGATTTTAGCACTACACCAGCTCCAGCGTCTTCCTTGATCTTGGATCCATCAAAATGCATGACCTAGTGTTCCGACTCCGGCATTGGTGTGTTCTCCATTGCTTCTCTCCAATTAGCGACAAAACCTGCCAACACCTGGGATTTAATTGTTGTCCGGGGTTGGTACTTAATGTCGAACGCAGCTAGCTCAATGCCCCCATTTGGCTACTCGGCCTGTTGCGTCTGCATTGTTAATGATATCCCCTAGTGGTGCTTTGCTTACCACTGTTATGGAATGTCCTTGGAAATAATGGCGACGTTTTCTAGATGCGAAAAATACGCCATATGCCAGCTTTTGATAATGTGGGTACCTTTGTTTTGACTGGGAGAAAACTTTGCTAAAATAGTACACTGGATGCTGATCTAGTATACTTTGTTCTTCTTTCTGCCTTTCCACAATTATCACAGCGCTAATAACCCTGTTTGTTGTTGTAGGATACAGTAACATAGGTTCTTCGTCTTTTGGGGATGCCAAAATCGGTGCTTTCATCAAGGTTTCTTTCAGCTGGGTTAATGCTTTCTCCGCCTCTTCTGTCCATTCAAATTTGTCGGATTTCTTCAACAATTTATATAATGGCAGAGCTTTATCCCCTAGCCGGCTTATAAACCTGCTGACTGCGGCTGCAGAACCCGTCAATATTTGTACATCTTTTAAACACATAGGCTTTGCGATATTCAAGATTGCCTTGATCTTTTCCAGGTTTACTTCTATTAATCTGTGAGAAACGATAAAACCCAGAGGCTTTCCAGAGGGAACCCCGAATACGCACTTTAATGGATTCAATTTCATTTTGTAAGTGCGCAAATTTTCGAAGGTTTCTCGTAGATCTTCAAGGAGTGTATCCTTTTCCTTGGAAACTACGGCAATGTCATCCACGTAAACATGGACATTTTTGCCGATTTGACTATGCAAGCAACGTTGCATGCAACGCTGGTATGTAGCACTTGCGTTCTTTAGGCCAAAAGGCATGGTTATGTAATAGTATGTTCCATACGGGGTTATGAAGGAAGTTTTGATTTGATCTTCCTCCTTCATACGTATTTGATGGTACCCAGAATAAGCATCCAAAAAGCATAAAAGCTCAGAGCCAGAAGTGGCATCTATTATTTGATCGATTCGCGGTATCGCAAACCTATCTTTTGGACACAATTTGTTCAAGCCAGTGTAGTCTATACACATCCTAAGAATAGTACTGTCTTTTTTCGGGACTAATACTGGGTTCGCAGACCAATCAGTATGTATAACTTCCCGGATAAAATCAGCTGCTAAAAGCCGAATAATTTCCTTGCCTATAGCCTTCCGTCTTTTTCCATCAAAACGACGGAGACCTTGTTTGAGGGGTTTTGAACCTGGAATTACCTTCAATTGATGCTCAGCAAGTTCCCTAGGTACTCCCGGCATGTCCGTAGGACACTAGGCGAAAATATCCCAGTTCTCACGGAGGAACTCGATGAGCGCGCTTTCCTATTTGTCGGTCATCCATGTCCCCACTACGACAAATTTTGTCGGATCTTTGGGGTCTAGGATAACCTGTCTTGTATTCTCGGAAAATTTGAAGCTATCTGCTGGCTTCCGGCTTTCATTTCCTGCCGGCATTTCCATCGGCGATACTTCCTTTGCCAGCTCTTTCAATTCTTCCTTTGCTATTACTTTTTCGGCGCAAAGGGCGTTTCATTTTTCCAGCTCGTTTGCCAACTTGAAGTCTCCCGATATGGTGATTACTCCTCCCTTTGGCCCTGGCATCTTCATCTTGTTATATATATAACATGATCTTGCCATGAACTTGGCGAAAGCTGGACGTCCGAGTATTGCATGGTATACACTTTTGAACGGTACCACCTCGAATGAGATTTTTTCCTGTCGGAAGTGTTCTCTTTCTCCAAAGGTTACATCTAGGGAAATTTCTCCTAGGGAATGTGCTTGTCTGCCAGGAACTATGCCGTTGAAACGTATGTTGATGTGATTGAGCTGGGTCTCGGAGATTCGCAGATGCTTCATTGTATCCAGGTACAAAATATTGATACTAGATCCTCCATCCATCGGCACTCTCTTTAGCCTAGTGTTTTGAACAATGGGGCTTACAATTAGAGCTTGTGTGCCGGGTTCTGGGATATTTCCGGGATGATCTGACTGATCCCAGGTAATTGGCGTATTGGAATACTTCAAGAATTTGGGCGTTGGTGGGACAACCGCGTTTATTTCTTGAAGTGTTTGCTTTGCCTGTTTTGCTGAGGGAGTTGCCAGGAAAGTTAGGTTGCATTCTCCATCAACTCTCGGGAATTTTGGCTCGCCTTTTCGCTGTTGTTCCTGGAATTTTTCATCAGTGTCCGATTCACTGTCTTCTTTTTCAGCCTCTGCCTTTTGCTTGGAGAATTTCCTCTTGGAGTTCTTTCCTTTGTTCCCGGATCCTGCAGTGCCCTTCATATGCTTATTAAGGCGACACTGCACATTTGTATGGGTAGGCTTCCCAAATTGAAATGGTGGACACGGTTTTCTGACTTAATTTTTTCCCACTCTTCCTTAGAATAGGAGATAGGTTCTGTGCTTCTTCCTTTCCATTTGCCGCCAGTATCCTTTCTAAAGGTTAAATTTACTTCTTTGGGTTTTGTCTGCGCTTCTGGAGTACTCTTCTTTTCAGAATGAGGCGTCTTTTTGGCCTATACCAAAGCATCAATATTTCAACCTCTCGCTCTGATGTCATCTTCGGCCGCTGCGTGCTCATTGGCGGTAGTAAGCATAGATCGGAGATCTTTGTGCTCCTTTAAACCAACCATGAACGGTACGAGGCCGGGTTTTAGTCCATTGATGAAAGCATGCATTTCTTGTACATCACTTACTCCATAGCAGCTGTTTTTCATTGTTGTCCATCTTGATATAAAGTCGACATACGACTCGTCTTCAAGTTGGACGCAGTTGTTTAGCTGGTTGATGCTCTTAGGGCGTTTGTACGTACCCCAGAAGTGTTGAGCGAATACTCTAGCCATAACTTCCCAGCTATCCATTGGTCTTGACGGACGCCCGTTAATCCAATCCCTGGCTCCATCCAGCAACATTAGGGGGAGAAATTTTACTGCTTCTAGGTCTATCCCTTTGTTGATCTGAACGGCAGTATAGTAATCTGAGAGCCATGTATCCGGGTTTGTACTTCCGGTATACTTTTGGTAAGTTGGACCAACCTTGGCAAAGCCAGAATGTAGAGTTATTCTTCGGATCCTGTCAGTAAAACACTTAGGTCCAAAGTATAGATCATCTCTTTCCGCCTTATCGACATGTGCGGAATAACTGCCGGCTGAATGGACAGAAGGGGATCTGCTCCTTTCTGGCCCATTATTGCGCGAATGCGTTCTTTCGGGATTATCCCTATTTCGTCCGTTATCTTGTCCTTTGGAATGAGGCGGAGTTCTACTCCTTGGCCTTTCTATATTCCTAGGAGGAGTACGGGATCTCTCACGCCTGTGAGGATTTTCATGTCTTCCGGCTTTTTCAGCTGGGCGTCTCGGAGGCGGCATCATTTTTCCGTCTTTCTGGTTTTGTTCCTCCCGATCTTTACGATCACGGGGTATATTTCCGCCTTTCGGCATATGGGATCTCGTTCTGGACGCTTTATCCCTATTGTCCAGGATTTTCTTGTCCTTCTTAGGATCTCCCTTCTTGTCCTTAGAATCGCCTGAATCTCTAGATTCTCCAGGTCCAGGTGCTCCAGCGGCGCAAGTGGTAGTTTTGCATAGGGCCGAGTCGTCATGCAACTTCCCTAATCTTGGCTGACCTCACTGTTGCTATTGCAGTGCTTTACCCAGGAAAGCATACACTCCCTGCAGCTTTTTGTCTTTGGAATACAGATCATCATTAAGGACAGCGAATGCGGCTTCCGCGTTTTCGGCTGCGGTCTTGTAGATGCGTTCTCCCTTAACGTTTACGCCATCCACCTATCGTTGCCAGGAAGGATTTTGCAACCGTTCTTTTGCTGGAAGTACATCCAGCCTTACGATTCCGGGTAATCTCGTGGGTTTTATCCCGGACATATTCCGTCTTTCGAATTCTTCGATTTCCTCCTGTTTTGGTTTAACAATAGCTTGGGCCTTGAGGACATTTTCTTGTGATCGGAATAGTTGTTGCTGCTGCCGCATAATGGCTTGCCTTCTGGATTCCAGCACTTCTGGTGGCTCGTATGGTCCAACCAGGGTTTTGATCAAATCGATCTCGTCCTGTTCCGACAATTCTGGAACATGGATTTCTTTCTTTTTCTTCTCCATAGGTGTGACTCCACTTGCTCCTCCTGCTTCCAGGTTTTGGTTAGCATTATCGGCCAACTTTTTCTTCTGGAGTTTGTACTGAAGTTTCTTTGCAGTCTTCTTTTTGTTCTTGGAAGAGGGAGGCTTTTTTCCAGGTTCTTCTTCTTCTGTCAATTCCTTGACATCTGGATAGATGGGACTGGTTTCCCTGTCCTCTCTTTCCTCATCTGATGGAGGTGTTCTGGGGTCTTCATCGTCTTTGGCATCCGAGTTATCAGTCGGTTTTGCCATAAGTACTTCATGGAAGCCCCTGCATAGATTTAACCTTTCTTTCGAAAGCGTCTTCATCTTCCTCTTTTGAATCTATGTCTTCAGATCCAGGTTCCGACTCCAATCTTGCCTCCATGGCAGCTAGTACAGAGTCGGCTTCCGAGTTTGCTGTTTCATTGGCGTCGGGTCTTAGATTTGATCTGTGGGATTGTTGTTTTCTGATTCTTCCACGGGATTGCTTACTTCCGTGTTTTCAGCGACCTCGGATTGCACCATGCCAATGAAGTGAGATCTGATTGCACGCATCTCCGAAGAGGCAGAAAATTCAGGGTTTTGGCGATCTGAGCAAAATCCGGTATCATAGTTTTCTTCAACTGGGTATAGGGGGGTGGAAGATCCAAAAGGTTTCCTTCTGTTTTCCAACTGCGTAATGGGATAAGGAACTGTTGTCCAAAAGGTTTCCTTCTGTTTTGGAAACAGTTTGCGGATGAAAAGTACCGTAGCCTTTGTCGGGCCTCTAGGTACCATGAGGTAACGAGGGCCGATGGTCAGAAGAAGCACACAAAAGTCGATGTGAAGATTCTTCGCTATCTCCCATTCATAAAGAAAATCCAATGTCTTTACGCACACAAATGGCTAGGTACCATGAGGTAACGAGGGCCAATGGTCTGAGGAGACTGCAAACAGATGATGTGGCACAAGAGAGGGAAGAGATACATGGACAAGGAGGGACGAGACAAGATGGGTCATCCATCTAATTAATGGTAGGGCATGGAAGAACTTTGATGTTGAACACATCCGTGAGGCAGCCGAGGCTCGCAATGTCAGAATTGCCATAGCGATAGATGGATTCAATCCATATGGTATGTCAAATGCCTTGTATAGCTGCTGGCCCGTGTTTGTTATTCCGCTCAACCTCCCTCTCGGAGTCCTAATGCAGAGAAATACCACATTTCTGTCGCTGATAATTCCAGGATCTGACTACCCGGGGAAGAATTTGAGTGTCTACATGTAGCCGCTTGTGGATGATCTGCACCACTCTTGGCACCATGGGACGTTGACATACGACCGAGCATCAAAGACAAACTTCTTGATGACAATTTCGTTCCACTATTCCATGCATGACCTACCCGGATACGCCCTATTCTGCGGATGGTGTAAGCTGGTAAGTGGCCATGCCCAGTTTGCAGGAACCGACTTGAGCTCCTTTGGCTGCAAAAGGGTGGAAACTATTCCTACATTTGACACGCGTCGACAGTTCCTCAAAAGAGAGCATCGGTATAGAGAAGACAAAAAGAACTTCATGAACGGCAAAATTGTGCGTGAAGAAAATAAGATACCAACGTTCGATGGTGCAGCTGTTGATGCCAAGCTACGTGCTCTTTTGCCTGCTGGGGGAAATGGCCCATGATATTTGGGATATGGCGTAACGCACAACTGGACTCACATCGCATGCTGTATGCAACTCGAGTATTACAAGAACCTCGAACTTCCCCATAACATCGATATGATGCACACCAAAAAGAATATCGGAGAACCCCTCTTTCACACAATCCTGAACATTCCTTGGAAGTCGAAGGATAATGTGAAGGCTAGAGTCGATGTTGAGAAGCTCTGTGATAGGAAGAAATTACACATGCAGAAACCCGAGGGTCGTCGAAAAAATTGGTTCAAGCCGTTGGCCGACTTCTGCCTTGATCCTACCGAAAGGAAGGAGGCACTCTTCTGTCTCAATTTTTTTGTGATGTTCCCTGATGGTTGTTGTTCGAATATAACTCAGGGAGTCAATATGACAAGGGAAAAGTCACCGGTCTCAAGAGTCACGACTATCATATATGGATTGAGCGGCTTATGCCAGTGATGGTTCGAGGGTTTATCCCCAAGTGTGACTGGCGAGTGCTCGTGGAGTTGAGCCATTTCTTCAGCACACTCTGTGCTAAGCAGATATGTCTCCGGGTTATTCAGAAGCTACATGATGTAGTGCTAGAGTTGTTATGCAACTTGGAGTCGATCTGTCTGCCAGGCTTCTTTACTCTGATGGCACATATCGTTGTGCATCTCGCGAACGAGGCACTCTTGGGTGGACTGGTGCAGTTTCGTTGGAAGTTTTATATTGAGAGAGAGTTCAAGTATATTCGAAACATAACTGGAAACAAAGCTAAGATTGAAGCATGCATAGCTGAGGCAACAGTGCGGGCGATGTCGGAGGGTGCGACAATGTACTATCCCGATGATGTTCCCACTCTGCATAACCAGGTCTGTCGGTACAATGTCGACGAGCCCAAGCGTGACCCAAGCTTCTCCTTTTCCAATGTCCCAGTGGCAATGCCGGTGCCGAGGCAAAATGTACCTTCACCAAGGAATATAAGGATTGCATAATGCTCTACGTGCTTATGAACATGAAGGAAGTGATCGAGTTAGTAAAGTGGTGAACACATTCCTTTGCAACTAATAACTCGATTTCGGTCTAATACCTATTTTCTCCTTTTTAGCGAATTCAAGGATGAAATGTGGTCGGCACCGGAGGATCCTTCTGTTGCGCAGTTGGACACTCTTATGAAAGAGAGTGCTCCCGGGAAGAAACAACCATTTGTGTCATGGTTCATGAAAAAGTAATTTCTAACATGTCCCTTCTTGCCTTGCAATCTGTGAATTGTCCCTCTTATAACCCGCAACTAATTAGAACTCTACTTGTAGGGATCTGATCGTAACGTTGAGATAACGGATGAGTTGAGATGTGTTTCCCAAGGTTTTAACCGTTCCGTCATCAAGTATGAGAAGTATAATGTGAATGGGTTTCGTTTCCATACGGAGCATCATCAGAGGAGTCGGCCAAATGCAAAAACTGTAAATACTGGTGTCTTCACCAGAGGAGCCCAGGGAGTCGATGGAGCCGACTATGTTGATTACTACGGCAGGTTACAGAAGGTGTACGAGCTGACATTCAATCGTACGAACATAGAACTCAAGCTCGTTGTGTTCCAATGCCATTGGTTCGACCCACGCCAAGGACCACACGGTGGACTGCGAAAAACCCCTTCCATTGGGCTAGTCGAAGTTAAGCCCTCAACCACCTATAGCGGAGCCGATGTCTTGTTGTGGTTCACCAAGTGATGCACCCAAAATGCATCTACTTTTCCAAGCACTTTGCATCATATTTCTCTCCGGAGTCCCCCCATAATTGAATAAATCTGCAGAATCTGACGGTGTTTTTAGCAAAAGTCTTCTTTCCGTCTATTTTCGTAGGACTTTTCACAGGGGACGAAAACCATGTAACTTTTTATGGAAAAGAAGGGGAATGAGCACCAGATGGGGCCGGGGGGCACCTGAGGGCCAAAAGGTCTCCCCACACGCGGCCAGATTCCTTGGCCGCGTGGGGTCACCCCTTTTGGTCCCAGATAGCCCACTCCGGCTAGGTATTCGATGTACCCCTCCATATATACGAGAAACTGACGGGTTTCGAAGGAGAGGGCTGTTCGTGAAACGGAGCGCCGCCGCCACCACGATCTTCGATTTTGGAGTCAGATTGATCCGGGATTTCACCCCCGGAGGTGGAATTCGAGGGGCTTCGTCACCATCATCATCACCACCATCATCTCCATAAACCATGAGCTCCATCACCCCCTCCATGTGTGAGTAGTTGCTGTAGGCATGTGAGGTGTGAGGGGTTTTGGATGAGAATTATCATGTAATTGCTACACGATATGTGGGGTCTAGGGGTTTGTCATGAGAATTCTTATGTCTTATGTTGATGCACTATTGCTAGGCTTAATGCTTGTTACTAGGGCCCAAGTGGCATGATTTCAGTACTGAACTTACATTGCTACATCATATATTTGAGTTTGGTATCTATCTGCAATGTGTATTACCTGCTATTATGTTGAACCTGCAAACCCTAAAGTGACAGCTAGGGAAAACAAGGGGGATATGTTCTAGTTTGAGGATTATGTGTGTTCATGGAGTGTTAATGCGTTGGTCCGGGCTATTCGAAAGGGTAGACCTTAATTACCTGTAGTTCCAAATTGGCCCCGGTGAAATGGGCAGGTAGGACAATAGGCTTTGTGCAAATTCTCTTGGTTAGTACGCACAATAATTTACGGAACACACACCTACATAAAACTGAGATAAAGAAAGGCCCCGCTGCTAGCAAAACATTATTACATGATCAATCTTATCCGTGCAACACCCCGCTGTCACCTCACGCATGCGTTTTAGTCTCTGGTTTACTTTCACTCTTTTCCGGTGAAAACTGGGAAAACACTTGCTCTCCATTTACTTTCTGTTTGTTTACTTTCACTTCATTATTACACTCACCAATCTCGCTATAAGTTTGTTGATACACAGGTGTGGTTGGGAGTGACGTCCCAATTGCTAAAGTCTCACCGGTATTCTTGTGTTCCCACTGAGTCAAACTACAAATTTGGGTAATACTTCCCATCGAAGACTACGATTGATCTCCTGCACTTGGGAGCCATCAAGACAGTTTTCTGGCGCCGTTGCCGGGGAGCCTAGCTTTATTGGTAAGACCACTTGTTATTGTCTACTTGCTGCACTTTCTTGTTCCCTACAATGGGAAAGGGAAAGGACACTTCGAAGGAGGTAATGCCTTCGACTACTCGTTCTGGTAATGATTTGCCTAGTAGACCAAATTTTTCACCTAATATTGTTTCTACTGTGGCTGCTAAGAAAAAGAAAGGAATAGCTGGTAAATCACCATTGTCAAAAATGTCTACTAGTACATCTAGTGATCAAACACTTGATAATGTAGACAAAGAACTAGCTTCTGAAATTCCTGAAACTATTGAAACACCTGAGGCAAATGAAACACCTGAAACAACTGAAATTCCTGAATCTTCTGTAGATGAACATGTAGAACTTGAGCTAGAAAGAAATGAGACTCGTAGAGAGTATGAATATGGGGCCTCTTCTGAAGAAGAAGAAGAAGCATTTATTGAGGCCTTTATATCACCTGATTATACAAAACTTGATAAACTCTCTATTTATGACGATGCATCTCTTGGAAACCGTTTTGCTGCTACTAGGAATTTGTGTGGCCCAGCTATTAGAATTAGAGATAAAGATTATGAATTCAATGTTAATCCTGAGATAATTGAGATAGTTGAGAAGTCTAGATTCTGTGGAAAGGATGAGGAGTCTCCTCTTGATCATATTGCTGAATTGCATGCTTTATCTACTACATTTGGAAATGATGAAATCCGTCAACATTATTTATTCTTAAAATTGTTTCCTTTTTCTTTGGGTGAAGATGCTTGATTTTGGTATAATCGTTTAGGACCTGCATGTATTACTAGTAAGGAAGAATGCTTGCAATTGTTTTTCAATAAATAATTTCCTGCTGAAAGGATACATGCATTAACTGTTGAAATTGGCAATTTTAAACAAGATAAGAAAGAGAGTCTACCCCAAGCTTGGGGGAGATTTGGTAAAATGTGTAAGAAATGTCCTGGTCATGGTTTTAAACCTCATGAATTGCTTGATATATTCTATAATGGACTAATGGGGGAAACAAGAGACTACCTTGATAGTATTGCAGGGAATATCTTTAGAGACAGAAGTGTTGATGAAGCAATTGAATTACTGGAGTCTATTCTCGAGAATGAAGCTGATTGGAACATTGAGGAGATAGATAAAAATGAGACACTCCCAGATAAGAAAGGAGGTATACTCGAATTGAACCAAGAAACAATGGCTGAAGCTTCCAAGGATATTAAAGAGAAGGGAATTAAAACCTCTCATCTCAAGGAATTATCTGAAATGGGTATTAAACTTCCTACTGATGAACCATGCTTTCCAATTCAAGTGAACTCTATACTCCCTATGGAAGGTAATGAGGAGGTAACACCTCCTGTTGATGTCTCTTATGTTAACAATTTTTCTTATCATGATAATCCTGAGGAGCGTAAAATTAGAATGACTATCATGGAAAACCATCATAAAATTAATTTCCTCCGTGAAAATTTAAATGCTAGTGTAGGGGAAGTTAAAAGAATTTTTAAACATTGTGAAATGATGAACAATCAAGTTGAGCAAATGATTTCTTTACAAAATCAATTGTATGAAAATCTGAATAAAAATAATAATTATGTGGAGTTAATACAAGGGGAGGTGCAAGCACCCAGGATCCTGATTATCCTGATGATCATCCTAAAAGAAAAGAGCAAGTTGCTCTTAAAGATAAATCTTTTGCAGGAAAATCTCCCAATGAAAATGAGCATGATGATGACTCTAATGAGAAAGACAAGGATATTTCTATTTCTGATGCTGAAACTGAGGATGATAATAATGAAGAAGAAGAATCATCTCCACCTGATATTGAACAACATGATGATAATAATGAAGAAGCTGCTGGTAAGGAGGATCCTCAACCTCCTATAGAGAAGACCAAGAAGAAGAAGAAACCAAATAAAGATAAAGATAAAGGTAAAGAAAGGGATCCATGGGTACAAAGACCCATTCCATATCCCCAAGAGGTATCAAAAACAAAAGATGAAGAGTGGTATGGGCAATTTTATGATATGATTAAGAATATGAAATTTGAGATTCCACTTATTGATGCTATTAAGAATCCTCCATATTCAAAATACATGAAAGATATTGTCACTAATAAAAGAAAGATACCTACTGATGCTATTACTGCTATGCTTGCTGATTATTCATTTAAAGGAAAATTGCCTGAAAAACATGGAGATCCTGGTATTCCTACTATTCCTTGCAAAATTAAAGAAGCCTATGTGAAATATGCATTATGTGATTTAGGAGCTGGTGTTAGTGTTATGCCTTTCTCACTATATAAGAAGCTTAATCTGAACAAACTAGTTCCAACAGAAATATCTTTACAAATGGCAGATAAAACAACTGCTGTACCTATAGGAATATGTGAGGATGTTCCCATCTCTATTGCTAATGAGTTGATACCTACTGATTTTGTTATATTATAAATGCCTGAAGATGATAATCTATCTATTATTCTTGGTAGACCTTTTTTGAATACTGCAGGAGCTGTGATAAATTGCACTGAGAGCAAAGTGACATTTAATGTTAAAGGCAAAGAGCACACTATTTATTTTCCCAAGAAGAAACATGTTACAAGTATGAGCACAAGTGTGAATGCTATACAAATAAATTCCATTAAGATTGGTAGCATTGAAATACCTATACCACCTCCAGCACCAAGGTAAGAAATATTGATGATTGGGACCATTCCAATCAAATATGAGGTAACTTGATTTATTGTTTTATAATAAGTAATAATAAGAATCATGAGCTATATTCTTTACATGTTGCTAATGAGACCTGATCAACCTCATTACTAATGTGGAAATGATAAAGGCATGATTCACAAACATTTAAATTGCATTTTTTTATGTCATTTGCTTTAAAATTGTGAGAAATAGACATAGTATTAAAAAATTTAGAATCAGAAATCACAGAATATGAAGTTTTAGAAATTCTCTGTAGAAAAGTTTCACGTAAAATTGCAGAAAAATCAGGGGGTCAGTTTTTTGCCCGAAGGGACCAGCAGCCAGTGGGGGAGCACCAGCAGGCCACCAGGGGCCAAAATAGGTACCTCCACGCGGCCAGATTCCTTGGCCGCGTGGGATACCCCATTTTTTGCCACAAGTGGATGCTGGGGCCCATCCAATGCTCATCTGCTCCCTTTCGACCGAAAACCAACCCCAGTTCATCTCCTCCATTTTCCTGTCGGATATATACTGAATAGGGGTATAGAAGATGGTAGACAAAAGAGCCGGACTGCCAGGGTGGCCTACATGGTAATGGGCTTAGGTCCATTGGGCGGCCCAGTAGTCCGACGCGCAGAAGCCGGATTCTAGAAGAACCCGGATCACGGCCCGCGTGATCTGGCTTGGAGGAGAAGACGGATTCCTTACTTTCCAAGTTACAAGTAAAACGTAGTCTTCTAGGTTTCTGGTTCTGTAAGCCCTAATCCGGCTATTATATAAAGCCGGACGGGAGATAGATTACATAAGTTCTTTTTAGTCCAAGGTTCTAGGTTCAAGCTCAAGCCTTACGCAACTCGCCGGGAAGTTCATCCTCGACGAGTAGCTGGATCTAGTCCCTTACATTGTAACCTTATTATACGGGCTTTAGTCCCACATAGTGAGAAGTGCAGGAGTAGGTACGCCGTACTGTCGCGACGTACCGAACCTGGGTAAAATCCCGTGTTCTGTATTACTACGCTATCCCGTTACCCCACGTCTCTACCGTAGTCTCATGGCACCCCAGTCTATGAAAACTACTATGATGTCTCGACAGTTGGCGCCCACCGTGGGGCAAACGACGTCAGGCGTGAAGTTCCGATCTGGGATACTAGGCGGAATTGGAAGATCGATCACTGTCGGAAGCTTGGAATTCGACGACGACGTCGGGCGCTTCCTCGACAACGGATCCTACATACCGGCGCAAAACCACCTAGTAAGTGCCTGCGTTTTACCGATTGGATCTGCTAACATATTTATCGGATTAACCGCGGAAGCAATGGGGTTTTGCGGTGAAAGCAATTATTTCCCACCCGCCCTATACCCAGTCGAAGACGACTATGATGCCGGATTTTGCTCAGATCGCCGACAAAACAGTGATACGCACTTTATCGGCATGGTGCAATCCGAGATCGCTGAAAACACGGATGACGGAAATCCCGTGCAAGAGGCAGATAACAACATTACACCCGTCACAGAGACGGAAGAACCAATACTCGTCACAGAGACGGAAGATCCGACATCCGTCAACCAGACGATGAACTCGGAAACAGAGTCCGTGCTTGCCGCCATTGAGGCGAGATTGGAGTCGGAAACCGGATCGGATAACTTCGAATCCGAAGACGAAGACGATGAGGCCTTCGTAAGAAAAGTTAAGTCCTTTCAAGAAGGGTTCCATGAAGTGCTAATGGCAAAACCAGCTGATACAACGGGTGCCGATAGCCAGGAAAGCCCTAAAACCCCTCCGCCAGTAGAAGAGAGGGAAGACGGAGAAACTTCTCCGATATTTCCTAATGTCAAGGAGATGACAGAGGATGAACCTGTCAAAAAACCTCCGTCTTCCAAGAAAAAGCACCATGCTTCTAAAAAACTCCAGTACAAACTCCGGAAGAAAAAGTCAGCTGATCTCGCTGATGAAAACCTGGAAGTTGGAGATATTAGTGGCACAAAGCCTACAGAAAAGAAATCTAAGGAAATCACTGCTCCGCCAATGACAGAACTGGAAGAGCAAGAATTATTACAAACTCCAGTGGGACCCAATGAACCCCCTGAGATGCTGGAAGCCAGGAGACAAGCTTTCCAACGGCAACAGCAACATCTGCTTAGATCTCGGCAACATCTCCAACAAACCCATAATGACATCAAAATCATGAAGGAAGAAATAGAGGAGTACGAGAGAAAGCATAGATCTGCCTTAAAACCTACTAGGTTACCCGGAATTGCAAAACCGGAAGAACTGCCGCCGAAAGAAAGGTTTTATAACCCATCTTGGCAAAAGCAGTTAAACGGCAAGGATGCCAAGGGCGAACCAATATACAAAACCGCAGCAGAAAACGCGGAAGCAGCGTTCGCCATCCTAAACAACGATCTGTATTCCAACGGGGAAAAACTCCAAGGGGTGTATGCTTTCCTAGGAAAAGCATTACAGCAGCAACAGCGAGGACAAGAGCGATCAGGGAGGCTGCATGATAATTCCGCCCTCTGCAAAACTGTTACTTGCGCTGCTGGAGCACCTGGACCGGAAGAACCCGGAGATTCGGATAAAAAAGAGGATCCGAGAAAAGACAAGAAAAACCCCGACAACCGGGACGCAGCGTCTAGAACCGGACCTCATCTCCCGAAAGATGGATATAAACCACACGATCGGGAAGACAAACACCGGAATGACGGCAAAATAATGCCACCTCCGAGAAACCCAGCTGAAAAAGCTGGAAGATACGATACACCTCACAGACGTGAAAGATCTTGGACACCGCCTAAAGATAAGGAAAGGTACAGGAGCAGGATTCCACCTAATCCCAGAGGGCGTGACAACGGAAGAGATAGAGATAACCTCGGAAAAACGCGTCCGCGCAACAATGGAAAAGAAAGGAGCAGATCCCCTTCTGTCCATTCAGCCGGGAGATATTCTGCACATATTGATAGAGCAGAAAAGGATGATCTATACTTTGGTCCTAAGTGTTTTACTGACAGGATCCGAAGGATAACCCTGCATTCTGGCTTCGCCAAAGTTGGTCCAACCTACCAAAAATATACCGGCAGTACAAACCCGGATACCTGGCTTTCAGATTATTACACAGCCGTCCAGATCAACAACGGGACAGACCTGGAAGCTGTCAAGTTTCTTCCCCTAATGTTGCTAGACGGAGCCAGAGATTGGATTAATGGTTTACCATCAAGAACTGTCGACAGTTGGGATGATATGGCGAGAGTATTTAACCAGCATTTTAGGGGAACATACAAACGCCCAAATAGCATCAACCAGCTGAACCGTTGCACCCAATTTGAAGACGAACCATACGTGGATTTCATCTCCAGATGGACTGCGATGAAGAATAGTTGCTCTGGAGTAACTGACGTACAAGCAATGCATGCTTTCGTCAATGGCCTAAAACCCGGACTTGTACCGTTCATGGTTGGTTCTAAAAAGCACAAAGATCTCGGATCTATGCTTACAACCGCTAATGAGCATGCTGCAGCCGAAGATGATATTAGAGCAAGAGGAGGCAATATTGAGTCACTGATACTGGCCAAGAAAACACCTCGTTCTGATAAAAAAGGAACTCCGGAGTCAACAACAAAGCCCAAGGAGGTTAACTTAGCCTTTGGAGGAGAAAAAGGGAACAAGTGGAAAGGCCGCAGTCCGGATCCCATCAATTACACTCCCGAAGAATGGGAGAGAATTAAGTCGGAACCCTGCGTCCACCACTCTCAGTTTGGGAAACCAACCCACACAAACGCGCAATGCCGGCTAAACAAGCATATGAAAGGCAATGCAGGATCCGGAAATAAAGGGAAGGGTTCCAAAAGGAAACCTGCCAAACAAAAGCCAGAAGCTGAAAAAGAAGACAGTGAATCGGACACTGATGACAAAATCCAGGAACAGCAGCGAAAAGGCGAACCCAAATTTCCGAGAGTTGACGGAGAAGCAATGTTAACTTTCCTAGCAACCCCGTCAGCAAAGGTGGCCAAAAGGACACTTCGAGAAATAAACACGGTTGTTCCTGCAACCCCAAAATTCTTGAAGTACTCCAGCACACCGATAATCTGGGATCAGTCAGATCATCCCGGAAATATCCCTGAACCCGGCACACAAGCTCTTGTTGTAAGCCCTATTGTTCAAAACACTAGGCTAAGAAGAGTGCTGATGGACGGAGGATCCAGCATCAATATAATGTACCTGGATACACTGAAGCACTTGAAGATCTCCGAGTCCCAGCTCAATTACAGCAATATACGCTTCCACGGCATTGTTCCTGGCAGGCAAGCACGATCCCTAGGAGAAATTTCCCTAGATGTCACCTTCGGAGATAAAGATCACTTCCGGCAGGAAAAAGTATCCTTCGAAGTAGTGCCGTTCGAAAGCGTGTATCACGCAATACTCGGACGTCCGGCTTTCGCCAAATTTATGGCAAGATCTTGCTATATCTACAACAAGCTGAAGATGCCAGGACCCAAAGGAGGAGTAATCACCATTGCCGGTGATTTCAAGCTGGCAAACGAGTTGGAGAAGCAAAACGCCCTTTGCGCTCAAAGAGTTATAGCTCAGGAAGAACTGAAGGAGTTAGCCAAGGAGGTATCGCCGAAAGAAATGCCGGCAGGAAAAGAAACTCGGAAGCCAACAGATAGCTTCAAGGCGTCCGAGAATACAAGGTAGGTAATCCTAGATCCCAAAGATCCGACAAAATTTGTCGTTGTAGGGACTGGGATGACCGACAAATAGGAAGGCGAGCTCATCAAGTTCCTCCGTGAGAACTGGGATATTTTTGCCTGGTGTCCAGCTGACATGCCAGGCGTACCCAGGGAACTTGCTGAGCACCAACTCAAGGTTATTCCCGGATCAAAACCCGTCAAACAAGGTCTCCGTCGATTTGACGGAAGAAGACGGAAGGCTATTGGCAAGGAAATTATCCGGCTTTTAGCAGCGGATTTCATCAAGGAGGTAATCCATACTGACTGGTCCGCAAATCCGGTATTAGTACCGAAGAAAGACACAACTGCCCTCAGAATGTGTATAGATTACACAGGATTGAACAAGTTATGTCCGAAAGATAGGTTTGCGCTGCCGCGAATCGATCAAATAATAGACGCCACTGCAGGCTCTGAGCTTTTATGCTTTTTGGATGCATACTCCGGGTACCACCAAATACGCATGAAAAAGGAAGATCAAATCAAGACTTCTTTTATAACCCCGTATGGGACGTACTATTACATAACCATGCCTTTCGGCCTGAAGAACGCATGTGCAACCTACCAGCGTTGCATGCAACGTTGTTTGCATAGTCAAATTGGCAGAAACGTCCATGTTTACGTGGACGATATTGCTGTCGTAACCAAGGAAAAAGATACACTCCTTGAGGATTTGCGAGAAACTTTCGAGAACTTACGCACCTACCAGATGAAGTTGAATCCATCTAAGTGCGTATTCGGGGTTCCCTCAGGAAAACTTCTGGGTTTCATCGTTTCTCACAGAGGAATAGAAGTTAACCCGGAAAAGATCAAGGCAATCTTGAATATCTCAAAGCCTACATGTGTAAAAGATGTCCAAAGATTGACGGGTTCCGCTGCAGCCGTCAGCAGATTTATTAGTCGGCTGGGGGATAAAGCCTTACCACTCTACAAACTGTTAAAGAAATCCGACAAGTTCGAATGGACATAAGAGGCCGATGCAGCGTTGGCCCAGTTAAAGGAAACCTTGATGAACGCTCCCATCTTGGCATCTCCCAAAGACGAAGAACCCATGTTACTATACCTTACGGCTACTAGTCGGGTTATTAGCGCGGTAATCGTTGTGGAACGGACAAAGAAGAGCAAAGCATACCAGATCAACATCCGGTATACTACATAAGCGAAGTTTTCTCCGAATCCAAACAAAGATACCCGCACTATCAGAAACTAGCATATGGCGTATTTTTTGCATCCAGAAAGCTGCGCCATTACTTCCAAGGACATTCTATAACAGTGGTATGTAAAGCACCACTAGGAGATATTATAAACAATGCGGAGGCAACCGGCCGAGTAGCTAAATGGGGCATCGAGCTGGCAGCTTTCGACATTAAGTACCAGCGAAGGACGGCAATAAAATCCCAGGTTTTGGCAGATTTCGTCGCCGACTGGACAGAAGCAATGGAAAATACACCGATGCCAGAATCCGAGTACTGGATCATGCACTTTGACGGATCCAAGATGAAGGAAGGAGCTGGAGCCGGCGTAGTTCTAAAATCTCCCAAGGGAGATACAATGGAGTATGTATTGCAAATACACTTCAACGCCAGTAATAATGTGGCAGAATACGAAGCTTTGCTTCATGGCTTACATATTGCAAAAGAAATAGGGGTAAAACGCATCTTGTGCTATGGAGACTCGGATTTGGTACAGCATCAGCTCAACCAAACCTGGGACGCGAAAAGCCCTATAATGGCCGAATATCGGAGAACGGTGGATGAGTTTGCCATCTGCTTCTTCGGGTTCGAAGTCCTTCACATAAAAGGGAGGAAAATTGGAACGCGGATGCGTTAGCCCGCATGGGATCAGAGAGAGTAAAAACTTTACCACCAGGGGTATTCGTCCAGCATTTTCATGAACCGTCCATAAAAGGTGGAGACGTTGATTACCCTCTAGCATCTGAAACAATTGAAGTCATGCTCGTTAAACCGGATTGGACAATCCCGTACTTAAACTTCTTAGTCAATCAGAAGTACCCGGAAGGAGCAGACGAGGTCTTGCAAAGGCAAATACAGCGTCGATGCAAAGGATACGTGGTGATCAACGATCACTTGTATAAGCGCAGTACTTCCGGAATTTTTCAACGGTGTATTTCACCAGAAGAAGGAAGAGAAATACTGGAAGAAATCCATGCCGGCGATTGCGGACATCATGCTCAATCAAAAAGCATAGTCAAAAAAGCATTCCGGGCGGGGTTTTTCTGGCTAACAGCCAAGACAGACGACGAACGCATAGTGAATACGTGCGAAGGATGCCAATATTACGCCAAGCAGACCAATTTGCCGGCCCAAGCACTTAAAACTATCCCTATCACATGGCCGTTTGCGGTCTGGGGGCTAGATATGATGGGACCGTTCAAAACTGCAAGAGGTGGACTTACACATCTACTCGTAGCGGTAGACAAGTACACAAAATGGGTGGAGGCTAAACCCATCAAAAAGCTGGACGGCGCAACTGCCAGAAATTACATTATTGATTTAGTAATGAGATATGGCGTCCCACACAGCATAATAACTGATAACGGGACAAATTTCTCCATTGGAGAGTTGGCAAAATACTGCCAACAGACGGGAATTCGCTTAGATCTTGCATCTGTAGCACACCCGCAATCTAATGGACAGGTTGAAAGAATGAACAGTTCAATCCTGCAAGGAATACGCCCAAGACTCGAAACTCCTCTCCATAGAGCAGCTGGAGCATGGGTAGAAGAGCTACCTTCCGTGTTGTGGAGTATTCGAACGACGCCAAATAGGTCAACCGAGCAAACCCCGTTTTTCCTGGTTTATGGTGCGGAAGCTATTCTTCCAACGGATATGATCCATGATAGCCCGAGAGTGCAGAATTTTGACGACTCGGATGCCGAGGAAGCACGACAGGATGCCGTCGATCTCTTAGAAGAGGAACGAGAACTTGTACTTCAAAGATCCGCCATCTACCAGCAAGGTTTACGACGTTATCACAGTCGGAAAATCAGGCATCGTTCTTTTAAAGAAGGTGACTTAGTACTGAGATTGGTGCAGAAAAGGAAGCACAAATTAGCCCCAGTATGGGAAGGACCATTTGTCATCAGTAAAGCCATGAAGAATGGATCATACTATCTTGTTGACATTCGAGATACGGAGGACGACCCCGAGAAGCCGAATCGCAAAAGAAAGAGAAAAATAGATGATGAACTAGGAGAGACAAATAGGCCTTGGAGTATCCAGCAATTACGTCCCTTCTATACTTAGTTCAATTTCTATGTAAACATCTTTGAGATCATGAAATAAAGTTGTCGGAATTCATATTCATTATAAGTACAAAATATTTCCGCTTTATCTATTTCCCAATGATCTTACAAATACTCAATGTTGACCCGAATTGTGCCTGCGTGCTCGGTGTTTAAAAGCTGAATGATTCGGCCTGTTAAAGGTTAAAGGAAACTCGGATTGTGCCTGCGTGCCCAAGTTTCAGAACAGTTCCTTGTTTTCTCTAAGTTTTATCTGATTGTGTATGTGTTGGGTTACTGAAACTAGTCAGTAAAAATGCTTCTAGCATAATCCATGTTTCTGAGTTTTAAAACTGTTTGGTTCGTCCCCAGTTACTCAACATGACGATACATATTGCTAATTGAGCCATTTTTAAACACTAGAGCAGTTAAAACACAGATGCCAGATTACTTAGAAGATAAAGGAACAGCCAAACCCGGAAAAACTTTGCAAGAAGCTTGAAATTGCAAAAGGCGGAGTTCTTGTTCCGACAAATGACATAGAAGCATTACAATATGAATTACATTGTAAAAAAGCTACTATACACATCCATCATCCAGGACAAGTGCGCCCCCTTAAACTTCTGAGTCTTCATCACTGCTATCATTCTCGGGGGCTGCGGGCACTTCTTCTTCCGGATAAGTAATGGAGATATTCACCATGGAGGCAATCTGAGTGGCGTGGCCTTCAACTTCATTAAAGATCGCATTTATTTGTGCTTCTGTACATTCTTGAGGAATACCGGATGCTACACGCCAGGATTTTGCATCGGGGTAGTGTAAGCGCATGAGGCCAAGTGCCATTCGCGCACCACCCCGTGCAGCAGAGCGAAGGAAAGATTCCTTCGAATTTGCTACCTCCATGATGCCATCCGGAAGTCGGTAAACTTCTGAAAATTGTATACTACTTGTGGGCAGGAATTTATTAATTAAATGCATTCCTACATTTCTGATTGAATTCCATATCTTCCCAAAGGCCCGGATCTTTTCAGTCCGAGAAATTCCTGGAAAATTTCCTGCTTTTTTGACAAAAGCAAAGATTAGAGAATACAAGAAATATGACATGAAAGAATTGGTAAAAGAAGTCAGCTTACCAAGAACCGCGTCAATTTCATCGCCCTCTTTCATACGAGGGAATAGCATACTTTCTAAATCATTGATAATAGATTTATCCTCTGCTGCCTGCAAAGAAGCCTTGGATTGCGCAATCCCAAGGGCTAGATTACTGGCTTCCAGTTCTTCTCGAACTTTTGAAAGTTCTCTTTGAAGGTTGGAGTTTTCTTCACGAAGTTGAGAAAAATAAGCAGCGTTTGCTGTGAGCTTCTTGGCTTTGGTTAAAGCAGCTGAAAAGCAGGGACAAAATAATCCGACATTACGGCAAGATCTAGCAATGATTTTCCAGCAAAAATCAATAAACACGAAGTAAAATACCGGTGGCTTTTGATAATTGCTTTTGAGACAACGCCAGTTCGTTGCTTTTTGACTCAATAACAGATTGAAGTGTTTTTACTTCTCTGCTTTTGAGGCTAAGTTTTTTCAAAACTTCCAAGTTTATGGCATCTGCGGAATGCTGAAACATGGAAATGAAAGCCAGATGCTTAAGTTTGAACAAGCATACAAAGAAGCATTAAGAAGAATTTAGATTTTCAACTTAATGCTTGGGGGCTAGAGGTATTACCTGGCTCATTTCTCGCAAATCAGTTAAGGTCTCCTTGAATTCTCTGGCATATTCCATGAAAAGAATTCCTACGTGGTGAAGGCCATCGTGTATAACCTGGCGGGGCGAGAATGCGATATTGTTGCGGATAACTAATCCATTTTGTGGCCAAGGGCGAACCAGAGGCGCAGGAGCAAAAAATTTCTTAGCTTCCGGACGAATATATCCGAGGTCGTCGAAAGGTTCTTCTTTCACCCGGATACCATCTAGAGCAGGAATGAATTCGTTTCTGGCAGGTGATTGAAAATTTCCGCCCATTGGCATATTCGTTTCCCCCCTTTTACCCGTAGCTGCAGAAGGAAATTCTTCTTTGATAGTAGTTTGCCTCTTGCGCTTTTGGTTGTTGTAAAACTCGGCATGTAATTTGCTGATTTCAGCATCAGAAGCAAGATCATTTTCTCCAAGTTTGTCAAACTAGGAAAGAATTAACAGTATGTTAAAAAATGAAGAGAGAAGATAATCTGAGGAAACTCAGAAACAAGGGAAGGAAAGTACCTTAGGAACCAGATTTTCCGCATGATAAATGGCTAGACTTTCTTCAATCTGGCTATCGGCGGCAACTATCTGATGAAGGCGTTCTATAAAATCCTTCTTGCTAAAGGACCTATCGGTGCCTCTCATGCTATCTTCCGGTCCCGTGTACTCGCAAAGAAGTCGGGAACGAAGGGATAAAGGTTGTACGCGACGTCCAAACCAGCATAAAACGATATCCTTCCAAACCAAAGGTGGTTGAGAAGAAGAAAGTTTGGCAATGCGCCGCTTTATTTTCATCAGGTTTTCAGGCAAATCCTCTGTTATTGCAAGTGTCCAATTCTCGTGAGGAATAGCGGCAGAATTAACAAAGGGAGGAACTCCGGTTTCTTTGCTGGGGAACGGAATGTCTTGGTGATAAAAGAAAGAACCTAGCCAAGATTGGTCAGGTTTCGGCATTCTTATCTTTGGATACCATTCTTCCCTAAAGTTTCTGAGGATAAAAGATATGGTACCGCAGATGGGCGAAACACCGTTTGTGATGTTGTGTTTTACCTCGAAACAATAATGCCAGAAGTCTAAATTGGGAGTTATTCCAAGATACCCTTCGAAAAGAGCTTGGAAACTAGCTAATTGAAGGATGGAATTTGGAGAGATATTATGTGGTTGGACACCATAAAAGTTGAGGACGTCTAGGAAAAAGGCAGAAGGGGGAAAACCCATACCTCTCGTGATATGAGAGGCAAGGAGGACGCGTTCTCCTTCCTTTGGCTTGGGCACTGGCTCATCCTTCGAGATCCGCCATTTGCCTTTAACTATTAATTTATCCCTTGACATTCGACGAAGGAGGACGAGTGAAGTATTACTCTGATTCCAATTTCCGATAAATTCTGCTTCTTCATCAGCTCTAGTGGAGAAGCGCTCAGTGCCACGGGAGTGAATCTTAACCCCCGCCGGTTCTGAAGCAGACGGCGGGGTTGTCGTGGCACTTGGGCCCGCGATGTCCGCGGCGGCGGAAGCGTTTCCTCCGCCCGCCGCGGATGCTGTGGCCTTTTCCGGCTCGTCGCCGGCATGCTTGGGCGACCCCAGCTGTGGATCTAGGTCGCCCAAAAGCTCGTCGATGGAGGCGCGAGCCGGAGAGGACGACGGAGAGGCCATCTTTTTCGGTGGCGAGTGAGCGCTCCGGCGTGCAAAGGGCTCGTCGGGGCAAGGTCTCGTTCTTGCTCTCGTGCTCGCGTTTGCGTCAATGGCGTGGGCAGTGTGGAGTGAGGAAAGATTTCCGATGACGACGAGGACGGCTATTTATAGTCTGAAAACCTCTAGATACGCGCCAACGGCTCTTTTGACCGTTGGATGTTCGACGCGTGTCGCTCGCCGGAAAATCCGGGAAACGGAACGACAGAGGAATGATGGCTATCTCCTCGTTTCTCGTGAGAATCTGTCAGAGATACGTTGCAGGGTTTCCCGCGTGAAACCAAGCGGCGCTTGCGTCAGCATGATTAAAGCGCTGATGTCACGAGTTCCTTTTCCGCGAAGGATCGCGGGAAGAAAAGCCGGATTTTCATAGTTCCGAGTTTTATGTTACCATCTCCTTCAAAAGGAAAGAAGAAAGAATCAAGACTGCTGAATCAAGTTTCCCGGACAAAATGTATTTGACGAAAGGCGGAGTTTCAGAGTTTTGATCCTTCCTGGGGGCTACTGTCGGATATATACTGAATAGGGGTATAGAAGATGGTAGACAAAAGAGCCGGACTGCCAGGGTGGCCTACATGGTAATGGGCTTAGGTCCATTGGGCGGCCCAGTAGTCCGACGCGCAGAAGCCGGATTCTAGAAGAACCCGGATCACGGCCCGCGTGATCTGGCTTGGAGGAGAAGACGGATTCCTTACTTTCCAAGTTACAAGTAAAACGTAGTCTTCTAGGTTTCTGGTTCTGTAAGCCCTAATCCGGCTATTATATAAAGCCGGACGGGAGATAGATTACATAAGTTCTTTTTAGTCCAAGGTTCTAGGTTCAAGCTCAAGCCTTACGCAACTCGCCGGGAAGTTCATCCTCGACGAGTAGCTGGATCTAGTCCCTTACATTGTAACCTTATTATACGGGCTTTAGTCCCACATAGTGAGAAGTGCAGGAGTAGGTACGCCGTACTGTCGCGACGTACCGAACCTGGGTAAAATCCCGTGTTCTGTATTACTACGCTATCCCGTTACCCCACGTCTCTACCGTAGTCTCATGGCACCCCAGTCTATGAAAACTACTACGATGTCTCGACATTTGCCGTGCTCTGTTTCTCCGTCAATCCTCGATCTCCACATTTGAGGCAGATTTTTCAAATCTGTTTGATGGAATCACTCCTTGGTATGTAACTCCTTCACTCATCCAATTACTTTTTGCTCCCATGCTTTGTGTATGAAGTATTTTGCTGCACTAGGTGTCACCTATTATGTCTAAGAACTCCATGAATTTAAGTTTTCTAGTTGATATGGATGCATGATATTGATTAGAGGACTAGTTATGGATGCCTTAGCAATGTTTTAGAGTGATACAATTTAATTTTTGTTGAATTTTATTTTGGTACAGCAAGGTAACATGCTGAACAAGGGAAAGACATTGCTTGGGATGTCCTCAAGGACAAGGAGAAGAGAACCAAGGGTGTCCAACAATCATGATGATAATCAGTTATGGGAGGATGAATTGGTTTTTGCAGGTGAAAATATGCGTGTCCATACCACAAGATGGCAAGACCCCGAAGTTCTTGAACATTGGGGGATTGCTGAAGATTTCCAAGCCTTTGCTGCAACTACGGGGCTGCTTGAGTTCTCACGCCATCCACGCAACACATATGTGGAACTCTCGAGGGAATTCCTCTCTACATTCAGGTTTGAGGGACCGGTGGTGCACCGGAAAAGTAAGTCTAAGAACCCTCCTCCAGCTACTTTTGTCATTAAATTTACAATGAGGGGGCAGCGTTTAGTCATGTCATTAGAGGAATTCTGTAAGGCTATACGTGTACCAACTACGGGGTTATGGGATGAAACATATGCTGATTCTAGAGAAGAACTTGTCACATTCTGGCGTAGCATTGCTAAAAATATTCCTGCAAGAATGAATAGAGGCAAGCTCACATGCATCCAACACCCGGGCCTTAGCTATTTTGCATTGTTTCTTGCTAGAGGATTCCTTGCTAGGGATAACACTTCTGCTTGCACTGGTCCTATGATCTATTTATTAAAATGTGCAATGGAAAATACAACACCTATATATAACCTGGGAACCATACTTGCTAGAACTTTGCATTTAGCTGTGAGTAGGAATGGCACGGATAAAACTCCTTTATATGTTGGTGCCATTTCCACTTTAATCCATGAATACATTATGGCAGAACGAGGTTTTAATGATAACTTGGGTACCATGGTAATGAGTCTCGACTGCTGGATTTTGGTTTACTTTTTCGCATGATTATGAGCAGGGCTGAGAAAGAATATTTTTCATATTGCTATAAGGATTCTAATGGGCACATTGTGTCTGTTAGGCTCCCTTGTGCTGACTTGATTGACAGGGAGACAAAGTGGACTGTGCAAGAAGAGCCACAACAAGAAGAGCAACAACAGGAGGAGCCCCAATACCAGGCGCCTATGGCATATCCCTGGGGCTTCCCAGAACCACACCTTGGAGCACAGGCATGGCAGGATCCATCCTTCTTCCAGGGAGGTTCGTCGAGTGGTGGACATGATTACCACCCAGGATACTAGCTTGATCACAATCTTGGGGGAGTATTTATCTCCCTCCTCATTCGTTGTGTTATATCACTTTTATGTTATTTGTTGTTTTATGTTCTTTAAATCTGAAAAACACAAAAATATTTTTGTTATTTGTTAGCTAGTTTACTTCTGGTTATTTACATTATGTTTCTAAAAATCAAAAACCACAAAAAGATTTTTGTTTTCTTGAGTTTAGTATAAATACGGAGATGCGGGAATTGCTGAAATATGTTCACTGTTATATGCTTTAATCTTTACTTGTGACTCCGTTTGAGCTGAAAATTTAATCACTACTGCAACTTTTTATGGCCTTCACCTCTGTAAAACATGAGAAACTTTTGAGGTGTTTAGGTAGGTAAACAAATTTATGAATGCAGTAACTTTTTATAGCAAGATTTGAGTTTTTATTGAGCAGTTCAAGTGGGGAGAGGAGAACAACAATGATATGATAATGTGCTTGAAGGGATGAAAGGTATGACACCTTTGCCGTGCTTATGTATGCTTTTTAATAACAGCAAGTGCACACCTTATGATTCCCTTAACACTTAGTGACATAATAGCCATTGTTTATCTTCTCCGTGGTTTAGTAGAATATATTCTGATGCAACTGAAATATTGTTTAGTGTCATTACTTGGCTGATGGATTGAATAATTGTAGCCTTAAGCAAAGGTTTACACATCCCATTGTGCTTACTGAACTTTCCAACCAAGGAAAGAATTAAAAGAGAAAATTTCATGAATGATAAAAGTGGAGTCTTATGCTTGACGAACTTATGGTTGGGGGTTAGTCTAAATGTGTATCACATGGAAAACTTTCAACGCTGCAATAAGAATTCTATATTCAAGCTGATATTATGTTCTTTTAACTGTGGATGCCTGTCATGCCGAAATGAGGTAGAGGAATAGTAAGTCTTGATGAGTAAGTATATATATGATTAGAGAGACGCATTGGGCCGCTAACCCAACCCATGCGATATCATGGTGGAAATTTACTTATAGTTAGAATGGACTCCGCAACATATCCTATAATAAAATAAGAAGCTATGCATATAGTGAATGAAATAAAAAAGGATAATGAGTCCATTCCATTTGTTTGTCTTGCCATTTTGACATGGGCTGGTTTCCATGTCATGGGGCAAGAGGTACCCCAATTGCTTCTCTCTATGATGTCATTAATACTTACAATGATTGTACAAGGCTTATTAGGAATCTAGAGTTGAGTAATAATGGTGCGGGACTTCGCTTTTAAGGGGCATGAGGCTTTCAACTTGTAGTTTGTCAAGCATAAGAATCAAAATAAAAACTTAATGCTTTAGCAAAACTGAGAGCAAGGTAGTAAGCACAATGATTTTACTTGTCAACATATGAAAGAATCAGTGATCTCAAAAATCTTGATATGATTCAATCATCAGCGATGCACAAGCCTTTGTTTATGTCTACAATTGAGCAAACTCATTCAAGTATTAACACTTCATGTTATTTCTATTGCAACAAGTATATATGTTTCAACACTGAGTAGATGCACACTTGCTAGTATTTTGCTACTTGTTACAGGAATCATGTCTTGAGTATTTTCTAGTATTAATTGATGATGCATATGCAATGCAAAGTTCTTGCCAAAGTTTTTATCGCTTCTGCACTGCGTTTGAGTTGTTCGAGGACAAACAACGAGCTAAGCTTGGGGGAGTTGATGCACCCAAAATGCATCTACTTTTCCAAGCACTTTGCATCGTATTTCTCTCCGGAGTCCCCCCATAATTGAATAAATCTGCAGAATCTGACGCTGTTTTTAGCAAAAGTCTTCTTTCCGTCTATTTTCGCAGGACTTTTCACAGGGGACGAAAACCACATAACTTTTTATGGAAAAGAAGGGTAATGAGCACCAGATGGGGCCAGGGGGCACCCGAGGGCCAAAAGGGGGCCCCACACGCGGCCAGATTCCTTGGCCGCGTGGGGTCACCCCTTTTGGGCCCAGATGGCCCACTCCGGCTAGGTCTTCGACGTACCCCTCCATATATACGAGAAACTGACGGGTTTCGAAGGAGAGGGCTGTTCGCGAAACGGAGCGCCGCCGCCACCACGATCTTCGATTTCGGAGTCAGATTGATCCGGGATTTCACCCCCGGAGGTGGAATTCGAGGGGCTTCGTCACCATCATCATCACCACCATCATCTCCATCAACCATGAGCTCCATCACCCCCTCCATGTGTGAGTAGTTGCTGTAGGCATGTGAGGTGTGAGGGGTTTTGGATGAGATTGATCATGTAATTGCTACCCGGTATGCGGGATCTAGGGGTTTGTCTTGATAATTCTGATGGCTTATGTTGATGCACTATTGCTAGGCTTAATGCTTGTTACTAGGGCCCAAGTGTCATGATTTCAGTACTAAACTTACATTGCTACATCATATATTTGAGTTTGGTATCTATCTGCAATGTGTATTACCTGCTATTATGTTGAACCTGCGAACCCTAAAGTGACAGCTAGGGAAAACAAGGGGGATATGTTCTAGTTTGAGGATTATGTGTGTTCATGGAGCGTTAATGCGTTGGTCCGGGCTTTTCGAAAGGATAGACCTTAATTACCTGTAGTTCCAAATTGGCCCCGGTGAAATGGGCAGGTAGGACAATAGGCTTTGTGCAAATTCTCTTGGTTAGTACGCACAATAATTTACGGAACACACACCTACATAAAACTGAGATAGAGAAAGGCCCCGCTGCTAGCAAAACATTCATGATCAATCTTATCCGTGCAACACCCCGCTGTCACCTCATGCCTGCGTTTTAGTCTCTGGTTTACTTTCACTCTTTTCCGGTGAAAACTGGGAAAACACTTGCTCTCCATTTACTTTTTGTTTGTTTACTTTCACTGCATTATTACACTCACCACTCTCGCTGCAAGTTTGTTGATACACAGGTGTGGTTGGGAGTGACGTCCCAATTGCTAAAGTCTCACTGGTATTCTTGTGTTCCCACTGAGTCGAACTACAAATTTGGGTAATACTTCCCATCGAAGACTACGATTGATCTCCTGCACTTGGGAGCCATCACCAAGCCAAGCAAGTTTATTATTTTCCCTACCCATGCCAGAAAGAGGGAATCACGGGCTGGGAAGTCGTGCTCAAGGTATCGCCACATGGTAAGCTACTCATGCCCAATGCCGACGATTACAACAACATTGACCCTAAAACATACGAGGGAATTTTCTATCAAGAGCAAGAGGAATTTGGTGACTTTGGCTTACAACCGTTTAGTGTTGATGACGCCTAGAATGTTGCACAAACTCGTGGTGAGACAGTAGAGGATCTCACTCTCATATCTATACTCGAGAAGTTTCATGCGGACAACGTCAACGATGATGAGCCTCCACCATCCAATCAACCTCCAACTTACTACTTACGTGATAGCGATAGTGATAGTGAGAATGAGAACCCACAAAATTATGAGAGTGATGATTCGAGGTGAGGGTCATTTATGTCTTTACGCTTAGTATTTATATTTTCAGCATGATTCTATCGCATTACGACTTTATGCTTAGTGTATCTTTTCAACATGCTTACTAACTGAATTATGTCTTTACGATAAGTGTCTTTCTGATTAATTATTTTATATTACTCAATGCAGGTGATTTGACAATATGAACCAAGGAGGCAAGGAATTGGCGGTGTCCGTTCTTGCCAAGGTTACTACACGGAGTGGGCGGCCATCGATGCCCAACTCGTGATATCCCAAGGATCCTGTTGCGGGAGGACGAGGCCGAGGTGGAGGTGGAGGATGAGGCCGAGGTGGAGCTGGAGGTCAAGGTGGAGGTCGAGGTAGACCACGAGGTGGAGGTCGAGGAGGATGTGGAGGTAGAGGGGTAGACTTGGAGCCACCACCCTACGCTTCTGGCGACGTGGATTTCCAGTTGCAGTTGGAGGCCTCGTCTAGAGACGAGACGGAGTCTAGAGGCGAGACCTCGTCTAGAGAGGGGTCGGAGCCGGAGCCAGAGCCGGAGGCGGAGGTAGAGGAGGATGACGACGACGACGATGAGCCGCTACCAAAAAAGTTGAGAACTCATGGGGAGCGACAGTCCCCGGTCTGGATAAGAAGCCTGCTACCGAGGAGGAGAAAGGCCTCCTTAAGCCTAGCGAACAAAGGTAAGTGTACCAATTTTGTACTTTTGAACATGTAATTTCATTTTGTCATAACAATTTGGCATAATGATGTCTACGCACGCTTCTATTCTTGTAGACAGTGTTGGGCCTCCAAGTGTAGAGGTTTGTGGAACAACAGAAAGTTTCCCTTAAGTGGATCACCCAAGGTTTATCGAACTCAGGGAGGTAGAGGTCAAAGATATCCCTCTCAAGCAACCCTGCAATTAAGATACAAGAAGTCTCTTGTGTCCCCAACACACCTAATACAATTGCCAATTGTATAGGTGCACTAGTTTGGTGAAGAGAGAGTGAAATGCAAGTAATATGGATGATAATAAGTGATAATAGCAATCTGAAATAAAAATGGCAGCAAGAAAACATGTAGCAGAACAGGCGGAAAACGGTGTAAATAAATGCTTGGAAATAAGGCCTCGGGATCCTACTTTCACTAGTGGACACTCTCAACAATGATCACATAATTGAATGCATAAATATCGTCCCTTCACTATGCTACTTTGAACCACTCCCCGGTTGAATAACAAACACCACTTCATTGCATAGGGCTGTAATAGCACTCCTCAAGTTTGTATTCCCATGTCTAGTTAACCCCACGCTGTCACTATGAGCGCCCTAGAAGGTACTAAGCAAACTCCACAATTTCATAAGGTCATCCAACACAAGAAATATCATGCTAAACCACACGGTGCACACACTCTCACCTTTACACCATGATCAAAGTGTTTACGGAGATCTCATAAAAAAACTACTTGAGTAGAATAATACATGAGGCGAAACATCTACTAATTCAACTAGATACAAAGCTCATGATCACATAAAGATCACACCATGGAAGAGAGAGATGAACCACATAGCTACCGGTAGAGCCCTCAGCCTCGGGAGAGAACTACTCCCTCCGTATCATAGGAGACAGCAACGGCGATGGAGATGGCGGTGGAGTCGATGGAGATGGCTTCCGGGGGCACTTCCCCGTCTCGGCAGGATGCCAGAACAGAGATCTGTCCCCCGAAACTTGTCGGCGGCGGCGGCGGCGGAGCTACAAATGTATTTTGTGGAAAAGGTCGATTCCCCTAGGGTTTATGCATCGGGGAGTATATATAGGCGAAAGGGCGATGCCAGGGGGTGGCCAGGGGTCCCACACCACCTGGTGGCGTGGCCAGGGGGTGGTGGCGTCACCCTATGGTGTGGCCACCCTGTGGCTCCCCTACGGGGTTCTTCGAGACTTCTAGATGCTTCCGGGGCTTCTAAGACTTCTGGCTTTCGAATCGTCCAATTCCGAGAATATTTGCGGAACAACTTTTCTGAAACTAAAAACAGTAGAAAACAGGAACTGGCTCTATGGCATCTTGTCAAAAGGTTAGTCCCGGGAAATCGATAAAAATGACATAAAGTGTAAGGAAAACATGTGGGAAACAACATGAAAACAACATGGAACATCAGAAATTAAGGATACATTTATGACGTATCAAGCATCCCCAAGCTTAGTTCCTGCTCGTCCTCGAGTAGGTAAACGATAAAACAATAATTTCTGAGGTGACATGCTACTAACATAATCTTGATCATAAAAATGTAAAGGCATACGCAAGCTGAGATCATAGAACTTCAAACACAAACATGATAAATAGAACTTTAATAATAAAGCAAAGCAATCACTTTTCATCATGAATAGTATCTCAAATAAAGGATCACGAATAATAATGCAAAGAAACATAAACGTTTGTTTCAGGTATAGAGACAACATGGCAAAGTGATATTTCGCTAGTCCTTAAGAGTGGGGCAAAACATAAATGCCAGGACACCTTCAAAGTTCATGAGGAAGACTAGAGAAAATAATTTAAGAACAAATAATATCACATCATGAAGTAATTATTGATATTTATGGGACAATGCACATAGAACTTAGAATGGCAAAAATGCTCTCTCAACTATGCACAAAGTTAGAAGATGGAGACTCAACATAAAAGTAAAACAAAGGCCCTTCGCGGAGGGAAGCAGGAATCACTCATGTGCTAGAGCTTTTTATTTTATTGAAAAGAGGTATTAATAGTTTGACACTCCTCCCATCCATCTATCACAAACCAGGGCTAACCGAATCCTCGGGTGCCTGCCAATAATCACATACCATGGAGGAGTGTCTATATTTTGGGAGATGTATGCTAATTTCAATGAATGGTAAACATAAAATACAGTACGTCACAAGCCAACTGGATTCACAAGAGCGGCTCCCATGTGAAGGACGCATCTGGGTAGAAGGTCATCCATCTCTCTCTTTTGTTTACACAATTATGCTTGGACTGATAAATCAGGGGCAGAAATAGTGAAGAGATTTTGTGTGTATGCCAGCTCTTCTATCATTTGGATAAGAGGATGAAGCCACTAGTCTAGGATGTGAAATCCAATCAACAAGTGAGATAAAGATTCTCTGTTGACGTCCTCATGAGCAAAAACAGGAACATAAAGCAGGAGTAGTTTTGAATGTTTTAAAGGTAACACATGAGCAATTTACTTTAGAGTGGCAGTTAAATACCACATGTAGGTAGGTATGGTGGACACAATGGGAAAAACTTTGGTTTAAGGGAGTTGGATGCATGAGTGGACCTCATACTCAGTACAAGTGGAGGCTAGCAAAAGACTGGGAGCGACAAATCAAGAGAGCTTAATAGCCATAATCATGCTTAGCGACATAAACATCATTAATTAAAGCATAAGCGGTATCACAAGTTCAAAAACTAAGTTGTCATGGAGGCTATTCGTGACTGGTTCATAGTCATAAACATGGTGTGAGCATGCGCCAAGTCAACCAAATAAAACATTCGAAAGAGAATACCATAAATTTATGCTTCCTTATGACAAGAACAACTCATGAATCTTTCAATGGCATATTAAACACTCTCAGCTATTTGAGGCTATTCATGCTACTGAATAACCACAAGGCTTTAAAACTAAAATAACATTTAGCATGGCATGAAAAAGTTCTAGCCATAGTCTATACAAGCTTCTACTTGCACTCTTATAAATTCTACTTGAAGCATCATTTTTCTTTTCCCCACAAGCACCATACAAGATATGTTTTAACAAAAATAATCTTCATGATACAGCAAGCAAACATGAGAGCACTAACATAACACTACTAAAACTAACAGCTCTTAATAAGAGATGCATGAAAACAAAGGCTAAACGCAATACTAGCAAAAAGTGAACACTTACAGAACAATAAGAATGAAAACTGGAGTGTTCTAAGCAATGAAAACGGAGCGTGTCTCTCTCCAACACAAGTATGATAAGATACAAACATAAACTACAGAAAAGTAAACTAAACTAACTAAAAACAAAAATAAAAGACGCTCCAAGTAAAGCACATAAGATGTGATCGAATAAAAATATAGTTTCACTAGAAGTGACCTGATAATTTGTCGATGAAGAAGGGGATGCCTTGGGAATACCCAAGCTTAGAAGCTTGAGTCTTCTTCGAATTTGCTGGGATGTACTACCGGGGCATCCCCAAGCTTAGGCTCTTCACTCTTCTTGATCACATCATATCATCCTCTTCTCTTGACCATTGAAAAAACTTCCTTCACACCAAACATCTCAAAAACTTCATTAGCAACGTTAGTGCAATCGAAATGATAAATTCACATGGTTCAGTTTCAAAACAATCCTAACAGTAATAAACACATTAGATACTTTCACAACTTATTTTAAAACTCTTTTTCTCAAAATAACACCAAAAGAAAGAGAGTTAAGAGGCAAATGCAATTATTGGCAGAAATCTGTCAAAACAGAACAGCAGGTAAAGATCGATTTTTTCGAAAATCTTTTTTTGCTCAAATAAAAAAGTGGTCACCTAAGAAAATCTGCGTATATAACCCAGGATTACGCACAAAAAAACTCAGTTCATTCTAAATTTTCTGTGATTTTATACGGAATAAACATTGGACAGCAGAAATCTGTTTCCTGCGTAGAAATCCGAAATATAGCCTCAACTTTCCACTAGAGGCTTTACTTGGCTCAACAAAGACACAAAATAAAAGATACAGAGGGGTTGATAAGGAAGTAGACAACACCCAGGTGCAAATAAAACAAAAGAAAACGAAGGAAAACAGGTTGAAAACGGAGAAATAAAATGAGTTGTCTCCCGGTAGCGCTTTTCTTTAACGCCTTTCAACTAGGCATAGTGGTTTTTAAAAGATGATCACATAAGAATAAGAGTTGAAGCACAATAAGAGAGCATCAATAAGAAAATATAAAACACATTTAATTCTAACCCACTTCCTATGAAAAAGAATCTTGTAGAAAAACAAGTCAACAAAGCACAAAGTGACTAGCATAGGAAGACAAAATAAGTGCAACTTCAAAAATTTCAGCATAAAGATGGGAAACTTAATAGTGTTGAGATGCATAAAACCATGTTTCACTCTCTCATAATAACTTTCAGTAGAATCATGAATAAAATAAACAATATAAATATCACATAAAACATTCTTATCATGAGCCACGTGCATAAAAGAATTAATACTCTTCACATATGCATAGTCATTCTTATTAATAGTAGTGGGAGCAAATTCAACAAAATAGCTATCATTATTATTATCATCACCATAATCATCAAATATAGGAGGCATATTGCAATCATAATTAATTTTCTCCTCAATAGTAGGTGGACTGAAAATATCATAATCATTATAATCATCATAAAGAACTCCAACATGATAGACAAGTTGTATATTAGGGAGATGGTTTTGGGTAATCCCTCCATAACTATGACAAGTTTCATAAGGATAATTGTATCATATCCTATGTTATAGCATCTTTTATAATAGTTATCAAAGACTTGAGGCATCATATCATCATAGGGAATATACTATTTATCTTTCAAAGTGCATTCTTTTGTAAACATATCATCATTTTTACTAGAAAGAGATGTATCAAGCATATCATCAATAGCAAAAGGATTTTCAAACACATCATCCACAAGCTCAGAGCTTTCTATATCATCATTGTAAGGGACATGATGGTACTAATAGTACAGAAATTATCATCATTTTCAGAATTGGTACCAAAGAGATTTTCAATATCAAAAGTAGTGTGTTTCTCCCAATCATGATCACTTTCATAAATAACAGGCATAGGAAGATCATCGAGTTCAGACTCATAAAAAACTATAATAGGAGCTACATGCTTAGGAGGAGATACCGTTACCACTCTCCTTTTACTCCTCTTCTTCTTCTTCCTCTCTATAGGAGGGAGAGGCTTGAAAGTAAGCTTCTCCACATACCCTGGTTTATTGTCAGAAACAATAGAAAGAACCTTGGAGGATTCCTCCTCTTCATTAATAAGATGAGAACAAATATTATCCCTCTCATATTTTGGTAAATTCTCCTCTTTTATAATACTTTGTATGTAAGTATTTGTGTGGCAATTATTAACACAATAAAGATGACAACCATGCATTAAAATATTCATATCAAGAGCACTCATATCTACCAAAGAAGTTTTTCTTAATAACTCTTCACACGCCAAAAATAATGTAAGTTCATCATGCTCATTAGGGGTGATCATTTAATTACAATACAAACTTGCAGTTATCATTGGATTCGAAAGGTTACTATCATGGCTTGAGCATTGAAAATTAAAATGACCCACTTTACAGCAAAGTTCACAAATAAGAGGATAGAGGGCACACACTTTTTTACCAAGATCATCTAAATCCATGTCCCACTTTCTAGTTTTTACATTCCTATGATGGATGCAATATTCTTCTTCAGTTTGATTCTTTTCACAAGGTCTAAGTTCTCCACAAAAATTAACATGCTTATAAGAAATAGTACTTTCAGAAGTTTGAGCATGTTCATTGCAATCATTAATAACAGTTTCATTTTTCATGCAAGTGTCTTTAAAAGTTTCATGATATATGTCCCCATTTAAGTTAGGAACATTAATATAAGAAGCAAAGGATCTATACCAACCAATAATCATTTGAGGATCAAGACCATATTTAGCACTAAGCTCTTGAAAATCAGCAGTTTCACCGAAAGACTTAATGCAATCATACTCATAGTTTATACCTGTTTGTTTATCTTTGTCATTATTCCAACCTTCATTGTTGGTTTCGATTGTTTCAAGAAGATCCCATTTCGCTTCAACCTTCTTACTTGAGAAAGAACCCTCTGAACATGCATCTAGATAATCCTTGTAATGTCCTGAAAGCCTTGTATAAAAATTAGTAACAATTATTTCCTTAGGAAGCTCATGCTTAGGACATTTAAGTATTAATGTTTTCAGTCTTCCCCAAGCTTGAGAAATTCTTTCTCCATCACGAGGACAAAAACTATAAATGTAATTTCTATCTAAATACAGTTCATGAGAAGAATAAAATTTAGAATGAAATAGAGATTCGAGCTCCTTTCACTCCAAGTGACGAGAATCATCTAGTAGCTCATACCACTCCCTTGCTTTATCCTTAAGTGACAAAGAGAATAGCCTCCTCTTAACTTTGTCCATGGAAATACCTGCACACTTGAACAACCCGCATAATTCATGTATAAATTGTAAATGATCACTAGGATGGACAATTCCATCTCCAAGATAGTGGTTATCCATGACAAGTTCAACAATTTTCTTGGGTATTTTAAAAGGAATGCTTTCAGTAGGAGGATTTAAAATATCACAAGCATCATTAGATTTATCACATATGGGAGATAAAGTATCATCAGAGCAAATTTTCTCCTCTAAAGCTGGGGAAATAAAAAGTTTATAGAAACTAGCTTCCCCAAGCTTAGACTTTTCCATAGTACTAGAAATAATGGTATCCAAATAATTAATGCTAATAACATTTCTACTAGAATGCAAATAAAGCTCTCTCATATTTTTGTTGTTTTCCATTAAGACTAACTAGTAAAAATAAAAACAAGCAATAAGTAAAAATAAGGCCTCACACCCGAGGATATAATTGCAGAATCTAAAGGAAATAACTTCGAGCACTCACACCCGAGGATGTGAGAACCTTTTACCTTACCTCCCCAGCAACGGCGCCAGAAAAGAGGTTGATGTCTATGCTGGCTTCTATTCTTGTAGACAGTGTTGGGCCTCCAAGTGCACATGTTTGTAGAACAACAACAAGTTTCCCTTAAGTGGATCACCCAAGGTTTATCAAACTCAGGGAGGTAGAGGTCAAAGATATCCCTCTCAAGCAACCCTGCAATTAAGATACAAGAAGTATCTTGTGTACCCAACACAACTAATACAATTGTCAGTTGTATAGGTGCACTAGTTCGGCGAAGAGAGAGTGAAATGCAAGTAATATGGATGATAATAAGTGATAATAGCAATCTGAAATAAAAATGGCAGCAAGCAAACATGTAGCGGAACAGGCGGAAAATGGTGTTTCAATGCTTGGAAATAAGGCCTAGGGATCCTACTTTCACTAGTGGACACTCTCAACAATGATCACATAATTGAATGCATAAATATCGTCCCTTCACTATGCTACTCAGAACCACTCTCCGGTTGTATAACAAACACCACTTCATTGCGTAGGGTTGTAACAACACTCCTCAAGTTTGTATTCCCATGTCTAGTTAACCCCACCCTGTCACTATGAGAGTCCTAGAATGTACTAAGCAAACTCCACAATTTCATAAGGTCATCCGACACAAGATATAAATATCATGCTAAACCACACAGTGCACACACTGTCACCTTTACACCGTGATCAAAGTGTTTACGGATATCTCATAACAAAACCACTTGAGTAGCATAATACATGAGGAGAAACATCTACTAATTCAACTAGATACAAAGCTCATGATCACATAAAGATCACACCATGGGAGAGAGAGATGAACCACGTAGCTACCGGTAGAGCCCTTGGCCTCGGGGGAGAACTACTCCCTCCTCATCTAAGGAGACACCAACGGCGATGGATATGGTGGTGGAGTCGATGGAGATGGCTTCCAGGGGCACTTCCCTGTCCAGGCAGGCTGCCATAACAGAGATATGTCCCCTGAAACTTGTCGGCGGTGGCGGTGGAGCTAAAGATGTATTGTGTGGAAAAGGTTGATTCCCCCAGGGTTTATGCATCGGGGAGTATATATATAGGCGAAAGGGCGATGCTAGGGGGTGGCCAGGGGCCCACACCACCTGGTGGCACGGCCAGGGGGTGGTGGCGCCACCCTATGGCCCCCCTCCGGGGCTCTTCGGGACTTTTGGATGCCTCCGAGACTTCTAAGACTTCTGGCTTTCAAATCCTCCAATTCCAAGAATATTTGCAGAACAACTTTTCTGAAACTAAAAACAGCACAAAACAGAAACTGGCTCTGTGGCATCTTGTCAATAGGTTAGCTCCGGGAAATCGATAAAGCTGACATAAACTATAAGGAAAACATGTGGGAAACAACATGAAAACAACTTGGAACATCAGAAATTAAGGATACGTTTATGACGTATCACATATGTACTAATGTTTGCTTATTGTGCAGTAACTGGACATATGGTCAGATGACCCACCACCCTGGGAGCATGCTTGGATATCTTCTTAGGGAGTTTTGGCCGGGCTTGTACACTCTGATCAGCGGCGGGGAGAGGAAGATGACCAGTAGCTGGCTGGACTATGAGGTTGCTCCATACACGGGCTATGCGACAGCCGCTGAGGGTGTGATCACCAAGTTTTGGGTAAGACATTTCCTTGAGTTTCTTTCAAAGTTGATGATCCCATAGTGCTAACTCATGACTATCACAAATTCTTCATGCATGATTGAAGTGATGGTACCGAGTGTTGGAGGAGGATAGGAATCTTGCGGCCTCCACTTGGTTGGGGCTTGTATGAGGTTGACACGGAAGATCTTCTACAACCAGAAGCATGCGCGCATTAGTGCTTTCCAGGCCGAGAGGGGAAAGAGGGCCAAGAAGGAGGACAATGTCAAGAAGCCACCAGTGATGACCGTAGAGGATTACATGAATGTATGTAAACTGACAATGAGATTCTATATTGCTGCTAAATTGCCATTGCATGATCTCTTCTTTACTTGGGTATTGCATTTTCAGGTTATCCCCGAATGGGCCTATGGGAAAGAGGAGGCATCAAGGCTGGTGGCGAAGAGGTGGGTCGGGGAAGCCCCTGATTTCGACGCCGCGAGCAAGCGGAACAAGGCAAACCGAGGCAACAATGGAACACACGGTGCGGGAAGCCGCGGCACTGAACTTTACAAGGAGAAGCTCGTATGTATATACATAGAAGCATTTTATTTCCCGTCACGTTTTACTTGATACGCATAATGTTTCTTTTCACGATGCAAGAGGCCACCACGTGGGCGCCGGTTACCTCTGTGCACGCGTGGATGAAGATGAAGAAGGTGAAGCCAAAGGGGCCTCCTCCCTTGGAGCCCCAGTACTACGGCAGTGCCAAGGCTGACTTAGATAACTACTGCAGGACGTTGTAGGAGCTGCACCCGGAGGTAGATGACCCGCTTCAGGAGGATACCGATGAGACTTCGTTGCTACACTCAGGGAATGGGAAACAACATTGCCGTTTCTGCATCCTTGATGTGGTAACGAAGCCTACCACGAGCCTTATGCGTATCAAGGCCACTGACGGAGTGTAGATACACACTCGTTGGGAGACCCCAAGCGCAAGGTTTGAAGAGTGCAGGAGAATTTTTTCCCTCAGAAAGGAAACCAAGGTTGAATCGACAAGTAGGAGGAAGAAGTACTTCTGAAGGTTGATGCAGCTGAAATCGCAGGGCACACTACCGGTTCAGCAGCAACATGGAACCTACACAACACAATCAATTCACTTTGCCCCAACGTAGCAGTGAGATTGCCAATCTCACCGGTTTTGCTGATAACAAAGAGGTTAAATGTATGGTGTGGAAAACAGTATGAGAACAATGAAAATACCAGTAGTAGTGTGAAAACAGTGGAAGCAGTGGTTGTATTATCAGTGTGAGAAAATGGATCGGGTTCCACAGTTCACTAGTGGTGTCTCTCCATAAAAGATAGCTAACATGCGTGGTGAACAAATTACAGCTGGGAAATTGACAGATAAAGAAACAAGCATGACATAAAGATCACTATGAGATTCATGCGGGCATTACAACAAAATCATAGATCGTCATCCAACTACATATATGACTAATAATCCACCCTCCGAATATCATCCGAACAAACGTTGGGTATTAAGTTGCAAGCAACAGATTATCGTAGTAAGCAAAGTGTGTATTGTAACAAAGTAAACATCGTTGTTTTCTCCCTAATGGCAACAACGCATCCTCCATCCGTCACGTTTCTGTCACTCGAGCACATATGCAAAGGAGGCATGAACCCACTATAGAGCATAAATACTCCCTCTTGGATTCACTATCATCTACTTGGCCAGAGAATCTACTAACAACGGAGAGCATGCAAGATCATAAATAACATACACATGAAGATAACATGATAGATTCATAATCAAAAGACATAGCATTCAATAATCATCGAATCCTAGCAGACACAACATGTAGCATTACAATAAGATGATCTCGATCATGTGAGGTAGCTCACGAGATCTAAACATGAGGCATAAAGGGAGAGGACAACCATCTAGCTACTGCTATGGACCCGTAGTCCAGGGATGAACTACTCACGCATCACTACGGAGGCGGGCATGGTAGTATAGACCCCTTAGGTGATGATTTCCCTCCCGGCAGGGTGTCGGGGAGAGCTCCAGAACCCTCCCGATCTCAGGTTGATGATGACGGCGGCCTCGGATGTTTTTCTGGGGAAAGTTGTATTTTTTAGGGTTGATGTATCGAGGGGAATAAATAGGCGAAAGGGCGATGGTAGTGGACGTCTGAGGGGCCCACACCACCCCTAGGAGCGCCCAGGGGGCGCGCCGCCCTATGGTATGGCCCCCCTGTGGCCCCCTCCGGTCCTCTTCAGGACTCCGTGGAACCTTCAGGAATTCCATGACTTCCGGGCTTCAAATTTTCCAATTTCGAGAATATTTCAGAACAACTTTTCTAAAATTAAAAATAACAAAAAATAGGGAACTGACTCTGTGGCATCTTGTCAACCGGTTAGTCCCGGGAAATCGATAAAAATGACATAAAGTGGAAGGAAAACATGTAGCATAAGGCATGAAAACAACATGGAACATCAGAAATTATAGATGCATTTATGACGTATCAACATCCGCAAGCTTAGTTCCTTTTCGCCCTCGAGTAGGTAAATGACAAAACAAATAAATTCTGAGGTGACATGCTACCAACATAAACTTGATCATCATAGTAATGTAAAGCATGTAAACTAGGATCAAATGAATAAAGGATGTGGTTTATAGTTGATATCAAATAGAATAATGTATAAACCATAAGGAAGAACAAAGTAAAGTTTTTCAATGAATCAATACTAAAAGACAATCCACTGTGCAAAGTATATTAAAGAAGATTTAAGCTTCAAGAACAACAATATAATCATCTAAGGCATCAAACTCTCACAACAACTCATGTTAGGATCAAGTCAAGTGACAACAATATGCGTGTAAGAAAATCATTAAAATATTTGTGCAATCAAAATAAGCAAGCGTTATGTATTGGTTCCTGGCCCCAGGATGTTGTGGCTAAAAGAACATTATGGGGGGTTTGGATGGTCAATGGAAGAAAGTCTCACACAACTGAAAGTGATCATTAGACAAGAGGAAGTCTTATAATCGAAGTTATGAAAGGAGTAGTGATTGCCACACAACGTATGCACATAGAGCTATAAGTATATGAAAGCTCTCCAATGGAACTAGTAGGGGTGCATCCAACTTGCTTGCTCATGAAGACCTAGAGAACTCTTGAGGAGGCTCATCATTGGAATACACAAGCCAAGTTCTATAATGTAAGTTCCCCACATAGTTATACAAGTCATAATATGAAAACTCTCTCCAAACTGAAGTAATGATGCTAAACAAGCACAAGTGTGGAATAAATGATAGTAGTGTTGCCCCCTCTCTCTTTATTATCTCTCGTTTGCCCTTTCTTTCTTTCTTCATTTTTTCTTGGGATTTTTTTATTGATATATAACCTCATTGGTAGGGGCAACACTTTATTTTACAATGAATCAAAACACTTGCAGTACTCATAACTCAAACTGAAATATTTGTGATGTATGTAAAACTAAATGCTCCTGCCAGTGTAGCAGTATGCAAGATAACAACGATGCATGACAAGTACCATAATGATGATGGATGTTGTATGGAAATATATCTCTGAATGGCTATGGAAATGCCATGGTAGGTAGGTATGGAGGCTCTTTTGAGGAAGATAAATTTTGGCTTATGTGTAGAAGAACAAAGTTCTCCCACGGGGTTTGGATGCACTGGCGAAGTTTGCACCAACTCTCAGTGTGAGAATTAGCAATGCACAATATCGAAGAGGCTAGAAAATATGGATGGTGGAAGTGCCAGAAAACCATAACATAGAAATCACAAGTTAAAAGATTACAATTAAAATCATGATCTCACAAGGCATAATGAAAATCACTCCAAGAGGCCCGTTGCAGTGACAAGTCACTGTTAGCTACCCCGACCGTAGCGCGTAACAAAAAGCCATTACGATTAAGTCATATACCATTATCCTATCAACTGGTTATTTGAGTGTGGCACGGTTTCAAGCTTTTAGACCAACCATTAATTGTTTTTAATCTACTAGACCAGCAAGCTTACCATTAAGCATATTAATATCTCAACACAACAACAAATAATCAAGTGAAATAGTTTAGTGATCTACAAGAATATGCAAGCTTTTTCGTTATACCATCTACCACACGTAGCATTTTCTACCAAGCACCAAAAAAAAAAAATCCAAGAGATATAGCAAGGAAACAAGAGAGTAATAACACAACTCCACTAAAATTAACAGCTCTGAATAAGATATGCAAGAAAAACAGGAGCTAAACAGGAATTTTGCAGCAGGTAGAAGAAAAACTAAGAATACGAGCATAATGAGTATTCAAATGAAAAAGCGGAGCGTGTCTCTCTCCCACACAAAGAATGTTAGGTTCAACCTATATTATTTCAGCAAGGATAACAAAAGAAAACAAAGGAAAACAAAAGAAAAAAAAACATACACTCCAAGTAAACTTCATATGATGTGACTGAATAAAAATATAGTTTCACTAGAAGTGACCTGATAAATTGTTGATGAAGAAGGGGATGCCTTGGGCATCCCCGAGGTTAGATGCTTGACTATTTTTATAATATTTTGGGATGAACCACGGGGGTATCCCCAAGTTTTGACCTTGCACTCTTGTTGATCACATTATATCACCCTCTTCTCTTGACCCTTGAAAACTTCCTTCACACCACACTCAAAGAGTAATTTCCATTAGAGGGTTACTGCAACAATAAAAAATTCATGGGTTATGCATGGGCACAAGTTCTATTGATACTTTTAAACATTATCTACAGCCACTGATGTTTTGTGAAGTAAATAAATACACTTGATATCGTAAAAGCGCAAATGCAAGAAACATGGTAGAATCTGCCAAAACCAGAATAGTCTGTAAAGAAGAATTTTTTCAGGGCACATACGTTGCTTAGATAGAAAAACTTAAAGAACGAAAATGTTTCGGAATTAGCTGAGGAATAAGCACAAAAAATTTCAGGTCATTCTGATCTTTCTGGATTTTATACGATCTTTTACGGTGGACAGCAGAAATCTGTTTCCTGCGCAGAAATCCAAAACCAACTCCAACTTTCGTTAGAAACTTTACTTGGCACAACTAAAACATGAAAATAAAGATACAAAAGAGTTTCTACAGAAGTATACATCCCCTTGACTCAAAGAAAACAGAGAAAAACAAAGAAAAAATAAAACCATGGGTTATCTCCCAAGAAGTGATTTTCTTTAACGCCTTTTAGCTAGGCCCAGAAAAGTGGAATCAAGTGTTTTCAAGAGGAGAGGCATTCAAATAAAGATAAGAAAATTACTCAATAATGCATTTTATTTTATCTAAATGAGTTTCAGATGTCCCTCTCTTAGAACTTTTAGGTTTACTATCCTCATCAAATAAATTCTCAAGAACAATCCAATCAAAATTCTTTTGTTTGGCTTCATGCAATGCTACCAATTTAAAGGGGATTGGTATTTTCATCTCCTTTTCACTTTTAGGTTCAGCTCTTTCAAGAGCACCAACACCATCTACACATGAGCCTAGAATATTGAAACGATCAAAAACTTTTCTAGCCTCTATAGCAACATCTCCAAATTATTTAAGCATTGTTTCTAAAATAAAATTTCCTTTTTCAATATCTTCAATATTATTAAAGTTGAGGAACATATGCTGCAGTATGGGGTGAAGCTTAACAAACCTAGCTTCTAACATGTGAATTAAAGAAGTTCCAGCAGTTTCATAATTTGGAGCAAGTTCTACTATGGATTTTTCCTCAAAATTTTCATGCTTACAAACATAATTAAAGAATTCTTTAATGGTATCCTTTCCAAGTATAGAACCACTACCAACTAGAAGATCTTTCAGGGTAAACTTAGGGAGCAACATAATGAAGAAAAACAACAAGGTAACAAAATAATAACTAGAATAAGAACTAAATTTTTTTTGTGTTTTTTATAAAGAGAAGCAAACAAGACAAAATAAAATAAACTAAGCAAAACTAAAACAAAGTAAAGAGATTGGAAGTGAGAGACTCCCCTTGCAGAAATTTTCTTTCTCCCCGGCAACGGCGCCAAAAAAGCTTGATGGAGTGTAGACACACGCTCGTTGGGAGAACCCAAGCGCAAGGTGTGAAGAGTGCAGAAGCAAGTTTTCCCTCAGAAAAGAAACCAAGCCTGAATCGACCAGTAGGAGGAAGAAGTACTTTTGAAGGTTGATGCATCTGAGATGGCAGGGCGCACTACCGGTTCAGCAGCAACGTGGAACCTACATGACACAATCAATTCAATTTGCCCCAACGTAGCAGTGAGGTTGTCAATCTCACCGGTTTTGCTGATAACAAAGAGGTTAAATGTATGGTGTGGAAAACAGTATGAGAACAATATGAAAATAGCAGTAGCAGTGTGAAAACAGTGGAAGCAGTGATTGTATTATCAGTATAAGAAAATGGACCGGGGTCCATAGTTTACTACGAGATTGACAGATAAAGAAACATGCATGACATAAAGATTACTATGAGATTCATGCGGGCATTATAACAAAATGCATAGATCGTCATCCAACTGCATCTAGGACTAATAATTCACCCTCCAAATATCATCCAAACAAATGTTGGGTATTAAGTTGCAAGCAACAGATTATCGCAGTAAGCAAAGTGTGTAATGTAAACAAAGTAAACATCCTTGTTTTCTCCCTAATGGCAACAACACATCCTCCATCCATGACGTTTTTGTCACTCGAGCACAGATGCAAAGGAGTCATGAACCCACTATCGAGCATAAATACTCCCTCTTGGAGTCACTAGCATCTACTTGACCAGAGCATCTACTAACAACGGAAAGCATGCAAGATCATAAATAACATACACATGAAGATAACATGATAGATTGATAATAAAAAGACATAGCATTCAATAATCATCGAATCCCAGCAAACACAACATGTAGCATTACAATAAGATGATCGCGATCATGTGAGGCAGCTCACGAGATCTAAACATGAGGCATAAAGTGGAGAGGACAACCATCTAGCTACTGCTATGGACCTGTAGTACAGGGATGAACTACTCACGTATCACTCCGGAGGCGGGCATGGTGGTGTAGACCCTTCCAGTGATGATTTTCCCTCCCGGCAAGGTGCCGGGGAGAGCTCAAGAACCCTCCCGATCTCGGGTTGACGATGACGGCGGCCTCGGGTGTTTTTCGGGGAAAAGTGGTATATTTTTAGGGTTGGCGTATCGGGGGGGGGGGGGATAAATAGGCGAAAGGGTGATGGCGGTGGACGTCCGAGGGGCCCACACCACCCCCAGGCGCGGCCACGGGGGCGCTCCACCCTATTGTATGGCCCCCCTCCGGGCCTCTTCGGGACTCCGTGGAACCTTCGGGAATTCTAAGACTTCCGGGCTTCGAATTTTCCAATTCCGAGAATATTTCCAGAACAACTTTTCTGAAACTAAAAACAACAGAAAACAAGGAACTGACTCTGTGGAATCTTGTCAATAGGTTAGTCCCGGGAAATCGATAAAAATGACATAAAGTGTAAGGAAAACATGTAGCATAAGGCATGAAAACAACATGGAACATCAGAAATTATAGATACGTTTATGACGTATCAGCCACCCTCCCCGCCGGCAGTGTCGCTGTCCCGCCTCGACAGCCTCGTCGACCCACCTGCTTCGATATAAGTTCTTCTGTTTGTCATCTTCGATCGACATTCCTTTCTGCATGGCTCAGTTGACAAGATTCATTATTTTCAAAATTGTAGCCTGATTTCGAGGAGGCCTACGCTGCCGCTCATGCGGGATACTAGGAGGCCCTCAATGCGTATAACGCGAGGAATGCTGCCTACAATGCGTACACCTCTGCGTTTTTCGCTGTAAGTTTGAACCTTTATTTTTGCAAAATATCACAAGTCCCACATCCCTCACCTGAATCTTTATTTCTGCAACTCCTCGCAGTGGAACTATAGGTTTATGACCACTAGAGAGCGCGGGGAACCGGTAGGCCCGGCTCCTCCTGTGCCGGGGGATGTGCCATCGTTTCCATCGAAGGACCAGTTCGCTCTCACTTATTACAAGTCGACCCTGGAAGTTTGTTGCCAAACCAGTTCAGTCTGATTCCTTTGCCTCACAGGTTGCTTACTCCTGCTTAAAAATGTAGCGATCGGGAGCATCGGGCAACGCACACTTCGGCCGTGCTGCCACTTCCTCACCGGGTTCGCATCCTGAGCGCATGCTGCTACTGATGGTTCGACTGGTGGATCTGCCGCTGGCTCTACTGCGGCCACGCCGCGTGGTCGGTCTCCGGTTTTCAACTCGGGCCACCTCTACTCCACATTGTCTCCATAGATGTTGTTCTTTCCACTTGACGATCAGTGTATGATGATGTTTTGAACTTTCCTGATGTGTATTGGATGACAAATTGAATGTTATATCATCTGTGTGAATTCTGTGCATTTTTTCTATTTTGTGTCGCGATTTAAATCAAATTAAACCAAAATCAAAAAAAAAAAATCAATGGCGTCGGCATAGGTGCTCTGGAGACCAAATGGTCAGGACCTATGCCGACGGCATTGCCGTTGTACCGTCGGCATACCTCCTCCGCTCATCCGGTGCTGGCCCCACCTGGCATACGCCGACGGCCTCTATGCCGTCGGTCTCGCCAGTATGCCAACGGCAAATTATGTGTCGACGGTTATTTCTTTTGTGCCGAGGCACTCGTACGCCGACGGTGAGGTGCCGACGGCTGCCGCAGAACTGTACACCGACGGCTATTGGCCTTCTGCGGACGGCATGCTGGCCGTCGGCGTATTCTCTGCGTGTTGCAGTGATTCAAAATTTCGAATGATTTGTTCAATACAAACGATGGTGATATATATTTATACGTATAAAGGAGTATTAAAAAATTGTACATACTACGTACATCATACTAAAACACACGTGGGTGTATCTACACCCGGGAGTAGCATACATACACACACATCGGAGTATATGCCTTGGCTATAATATGCGCATCAATAGGTATAGAGGCCGGCATTATTCACCTTTAAAAAATATACATATCTATGTAGTAACCAGCCAAGATGATCTTTGCAAGGTTAGTCCTTCTACCGCAGGCTTGTGCTGTTACCAGCATCGGGTGTTGTATTTGGAGGAACCGCCGGTGTCTGGTGGATCAATGGTGCCCGAGGCATTATCCCTGGAGCATGGTGAACCAATGGAAGCAGAATGGGAGTTCTAGCAGATGAAACCATTCTTGTGGGATCAACGTCACCACCCGCCAGCGGCGGCATTGGCAGCTGTGCTACTATGACGCCTCCCGGCGGCTGGATGCTGTATGGCGGTCGCACAATGGGGTACAACGCCGCCATCGGCATCATGCTGCAGCCTACGACGGACGACATTAAGTGGACTTGCTGTTGCAGTGACTTCATGTACTGGATAGTCCGGTCCAGCGTGGTGGCTTGGTTAGACTGTCACGGTACACGCAGTAATATTTAGATTTAGTACTCCTTTTCTGTGAGAAATCTCACTACTTCTCGTATGTATTAATCATTTTATAACACGGGAGTAGCCTAAAATTGCATGTATGTGAGCCTGAACTTGTAATCTTGAGTGTGCAACTTTAGCTGAATCGGACTGCAATTTTTGGTGACTGGGGTAAGATAAGAATGCTTGTGTCTTTTTTTTTTACAAAAAAATCAGGCTAAAAATTAGAGAATTGAAAACTAAAAGCGAGATTTGCACGATGTAGAAGTCTGAATAGATCGAGTTACTAATCATATACCTTGTCGCATCCTGGAACGAGCTGCTGCAGAGCCTTGAGCTTCTCATTTACCTTGCACCTTCGTCTCTGTTGCACACACGAAGGCAAGAAAAAAACTGAACTTCACAAAGGAAGACTTCTGTATATTTTGGTTAAGGCAACATCAACGGCTGATTAAAGTAATATATATTAGGCTTACCTTTTCTGTGAGGCTGTGCCTTTCTGAATAGTTAGACTTCCATGTTCGTGTTCCTGCTCCTGTCTTTCTCCTCTCGCTCGAATCACTTGTTGTGCCCTGTCATACAGAAATCAATGGACGCGTCAGACTTGTTCATTTTGACCTACGTGCAGCCCTAGCTTGCAGCGTTTCTAACTGAATGAGTTGATCAATAAAGCAAGCATAAAATAGCAGATCAAGAAAGATTGAAAGAGGACCAGATCGACCACCGTGCATGCCAACCCCCTAGATCTTATTTAGACCTCTCCATGCATGCACATATATACCTCGGCACACTTCCCTTTCGTTGCTCTAGCTCTAACTTTCTCCATCGACTGCTTGTTTGGCTCCTTGTACGGCACCGGCTGAACACCCGCCGCCATGACACCTGCAGCATCGACGTCGCCATTGCCTCTGGGATGTTCAGCCACGAACTCCTCTCCGCGGACAATCGGGCAGAGCCACGATGCCATCTCTTCTTCAGAAGGCGGCTCAGACATGGGGAGACCGGAAACTGCCGGCTCCACCTCCATGGCCGTGTCTCCTCCTGCTCGCCTCACCAACTCGAAGAGGTCACCGCTGTAGATAAGTGATCGATCTATAGATAAGCACCATATGTATGCTACACACATGCCCATATTCCATGCACGCACTCACGCATGAATTAACACACCCAACCAAGCCGGCGCGGCTTATGACATGCATCGTGTGCACCGTTGTCGATGCATCATTACATACGTGGAGTGGTAGCCATCGAACATCTCGAGGAATTTGTCACCGCTACCGTCAGCTCCGATGTCATCGCCGAAGTCGACGTTGCCGGAGTTGTAGCACCCTTCCGCTAGAACAGGATCTCCGGAGCCTGTCATAATCCTAGGATCCTAGCCCAGTGTCCTTCACTCCTTCACCTGAAATTGAACACTCAAGAGCGATAGAAAGTTGCTTCTGGATCGTGGTAGAGAGCCCGTGTGCTGTGCACGACTACATATATAGGGGAGAAGGGAGCCAAATGGATGTAGAGATAAAGATCGAGAAGAGTTCCGAACGACGGTATGGCTGGCCGGAGATCGCTGCTTGACGTGTAGTAATTGGGTGTGCATGCTGTAGCCGTTTGAAATGTCCACGCTGCAGACATCAATGGAGCAAGAAAGAAGACGACGATGGTCTAGAGTCTGTCTAGACCGTAGCTAGCCAATTAAATCCTGCCGTACCAAGCATGCATGAATGGAGTTTTTTATCCGCAAGAATTGATATAGAGTCGATCCGAGCTCCTTTCCATACTCGGATACTCCAGTGTAGACTCGGCATTAGAAGGTCTTAGTATACCACGTTTTTCATAAGCTTTACAAGTCCTAAGACAACGCTGGTAAACACGATTAAATCTAAAACCCTACGAGCTAGGCTACGAACAAAGAAGGTAATTTCAGTTTGTCTCTCTTATGATCACATCAACATTAAAATAATGTTGCATCTCCAAGGTTGGACGAAAAACATGTAAGGAATTATTCATTTATAATATTTCTACTTCCAAAATTTGCACTTCCATATAATAAAATATTAAAATAATAGAAGGGACATCAATAATAAAATAATAAAAATTTGCACTTCCAAAAAAAATTAGGGCATCCCTTCGTCCTCCGCTCGCAGGAAAAGGCGATTAGGGCATCCGCCTCCTGCCGGCGGCCGTGGCCGATCTGCTCGGTCTCCCGTGGCCTTAGGGCCATGGAGACTTGGTGGATCTGGTTACTTGCCGGCGGGAGGGCTCCGTTTTCAGCTGTTTTTTTTGTGTTTTGTTAGGGTTTGTGTCTCATCGAGGAAGACGAGGGGGCGGCTCCTTGAAGTTGGAATAAGATCCTCCCCGTCTAGCCCCCGTTTCGGTGATGCGTCTAACATCATCCGAGGGCGTGTGGAGGTGTGTCTTCGGCGGATCTCATGGGATTCGGTCGGCGTTTGTGTTTGGTGGATCCACTTGGATCTAGTATTTGTTCGTCTATGTTCGGGTGTCTACAAATTGGATTCTTCCGATCTACGCTTCTCTTCATCGGCGATGGTTGCTGGTCTGGTGCGCTGGTCCTTTGTGGCCGTAGCACGACGACTTCCCGACTGTCTACTACAACAAGGTTTGCCCGGCTCCGGCGACGGAGGGGCGATGACAGCGGCGCGCCTTCGGCTCGCTCCAGTGCTTTTAGTCGTCGCTAGGTGGTCTACGGACCTGGATGTAATTTCTATTATTTCTAGTGTTCTTTGTACTACCATGGTTGTTGATGAATAGATTGGAAGTTTTCTCGCAAAAAAAAAAATTATATTGGATCTTTACTCCCAATATTACAATAAAATAATAAATGCATTTCCAAAATTTTCCTTTAATTAAACGGTTTTAAGGTGTGCAAGTTTTAGTAAAATTTTACTTTTTTTCTCTATTTGTAAAAGGCTACACATGGAACATGAAGTGTATTAAAATGATTGCAGCTAGCCAACCATTGGTCTGTAAGATTTAAAATATGGCCGATATTTAAATAAATCTCAATCAACTGATATTAGGGCCACAACCTAGGGGTATCCTTATCCGTTCTTTATAGGCTAAGGTGTTGCTATAGAATAGAAGGGACGTGAGGCCCAATTGGAATCTTTCTGAGTATATGCCAATTGCCACAATGAATAGTATGCATATAATCAGAAAACGTTTTGTGCGCTCGTGAGCACCGGTGCTCCCCTCGTTTTTAAAAAAATCAAAAATTATATTTATGAGTTTCAAAAAATGCAAAGTACTATGGGCTAAACAAATATGTCAAAATATGATAAAATTTAGAGATTTCAAATAGGCATACTCATATCCACACTTTTGTCATTTTCATGTAGTTCATAATACAAAGTATTTGGAATTGATTTTTTGCACGTTTATAAGACATGCCTTTGGCTATGTCTGGATTCTTTTTCACAATTTTTTGAAACTTATAAATATATTTTCTGATTTTTTTTAAAACGGTACGAGCACTAGTGACTAGTGCATCAAATCTCCACTCGCATATAATTTGTTAGGTTCGGTGGATTTGAACTATAAAAATATAACCACTAAATCAGCATACACAATAGCGTTTAAACTTCTGCAGGATCCGATTTGCCACTCTGACGTGGATGAACTACTCGACGAACCGCTGTTGCTTAATCAGATTTGTTTCTGGGAGGCATTAGAACCTATGATTCTTGCCCATTTTGTGTTTTATCCGAAAGTATCGAACATGCATGAGTGTGTGCAGTGCCCCTAGATTCAGCAGGTCATTCTTTTGGTGCATAGGGATGTCTACGCTTGCAACTAACATATGAAATAGGCGGAATTTATTCATGAAATTCTGAAAATGAGAACGAGCCAATTTCTCCTGAAGATGTGCTGAAGATATCCTTCTATGAATGAATATTTGTGCAAACTCGATGAGCTGAACTAGACTTCAGAAATTAGTAGTCATGTTCTCCCATATTGCTTCCCCGGGATAATTCTTCTGTCTGTGGTACTCTATATGTAACTAATTTGCTCGATTTTCTCTATACCACACCAGCCCGCAACTTGCATACCGGCCGTTTATTGGGGTTTTTGTATTTGTACTTTATCCATCACTTAATATTGAAATTCCTCAAAACAAAAATAAAAGCATGCATATCCAATCCAAAAAAAAGACTAACAAACAGGATGCATAGATGCCCTAAGTTGCTTTCATGTTATATGGCGCCAGCAACCACTATAAATATAGTAATCGGGTCTAGTCTATGTGTCGTCATTAGCTTGACTTGGCATTGTTGGTAAAATATATATATTGTGTGACTTGTCTGGTAAAGCAGGCTGATAACCGGCCTTGTGAAATGCCAACCTGTAAAGTGGAAAGCCGGTTATCAGGCAAAAGGCTATGTTGACAAACGCTTAGTTAGACATAAGGAAATAAAGGGATAACATAATTTTCGCACCAAATGATCTATCCAAATTCACTTTAGAGAATCTATATCCGGTTTCAAGAAATCCTATGAATAAAAATAACCGATCTCACACTGACATACGAATACTGTATAAGATATGATATGTAAAATAAGATCCGGACAATGATTATCAAAATGTTAATTAGGATTATCTGATGATTTTTTGTTAAATAATTTGATTTTGATCCAAAATCATAAGCTGATTTAGCACAATTAGTAGTTAGTGAGTATCTGAGTTTGTGGGTTAATCATGAACTCACTTACATGGTCACTATACCGATTATTGATTACAACTTTGTTTGGCTAGTACTTGTTAAGCGTGTGTGGATGGTATGTTAGGTCTTGTGTCTACGATATTGTATCCATATGGACCTATGTTGTTCATGACGTTATGTTATATTCATTCTTTCTATAGTGTTACCATTATGTATGATATGAGTGTTTTGTTGAACTTGTTTTACCAATTATTTTTTGTTGTATGGTTTTTCGATATACTTATGCGCATATATATTTGATAAATTTTGTCAAAAAATGTGTCTCTAGATTATTTTAAGCATGTACTACTCCTAGTGTTTTGGGGCCCAGGGAAGCCAATTAATTACTTCTCATCCACCTGAATTCATTTGATCATGCTTACAATTTTGGTGGTTTGCACCATTCTTCTATGAAAATGACACGGGCTCCATCCCCCCAAGGACTATTGTAAAAATGTGACCATACATGCTTAGTTCTTTCGTGGTAACCTATTATCATATTGGTACCAATTCTATCAAGTGTATACTTTATAGTATGGTAAGCATCCAAATTTTACTTAATTTTTTATAATGTTACTGTGAAAGCAGTGGAAAAGAGGAAATTCCTAGGGAGTGGCGGAGCTTACTAATTAAAATTATTCATGCGTATGGGGCCTACCTTGGCTGCAAGGTTTGATATTTTATAGGGCGGTGTTGGCATAATCGCAGAAATTTATTTTGGTAAAATCGGGTGAATATGCATCCGGTATTTAGAAACCAAATCTTGGAATATCAAAAAGTTTTGAAACAAAATTTCATAGATACATTTTCATATTCTATGATTTTGTAAAGTCGTTTCATCAAGAATAGACATTTTTGTGCCTTTTGTAGAAAAGACAAAAATAAATGTCTCGTATAAAGGCTTATTTTAGCACCAAATTTTGTCTTTTTTATAGAGGTCACACAAAATATCTGATTCCCATGAAACGACTTCGTGAACATATAAAATGTTAATAAATATGCTCAACATTTTTTCAATCGTTTTTACATTTTAAATTTTGTTTAAAACGTATTTAAAAATGACACCCCCACATCACCGTCCAAAGAAATAACACAGTACGTGCATCCCCTCAAAAAGAAAAAACTGTGCACCCTAGCCAAAATGGAATAAAATTGATAGCCACTAACACAATAGCGGCTTTAGACTTTCCGTGCCAAGGGCCAAAATAGTTGTCACCATGAAATGGCCCGGCGCTTAAATCCATTCTCCACGTATTTGTGTCTGCTAGACCGGTTTGTGATCTCGGCTCGCCATGGGGCAGCTTGGGTGAGGTCTTTGGTTTTAGATGATGTGTGTGAGGTTAGAGCAATTGGCTCCGATAAGGTCCACCCCCTTCATCAAAATTGCATCAAAATTGTAGGTGTAGTGAGTTATGGCCTGGACGATGGCTTTCGTTTGACCGATGTATTTTCTTGCAAGGCATGATGATTTCTGTCTCTATATTTTAATATAGAGAAAAAAGTGCGTGCATTATTTTGATACAGAGGCGAGGGTTCATCCTCCATTTCGAAGAAAAATACTATATTTGATGACTAAACAGATTCTGGATGTGCACATGCGGCCTCAACGGCATATAATTTGATTTTTCATATAATAAGAACTTAACAACCCTAAGCGTGCGTGCGTACGGATCGATGTAATGTACGTCGTACCTGCACCAAGCAGTCACGCCTGCGAAAGTCGCACGGACGCCGGCCGTCGTCGACCCTCTTGAGGTAGATCATTGTATTTGGTACGTGTGCGTGCTGGGAGCTAAACAAGCCAGAAAATCTTGGTCTGTGCTGACTATATATATAATTGGCTTGTGTTGCCCGCATGTCCACGGAGTATAGATGGATAGAGATGCATCTACTGTTCACAAGTGTGTTCCTCCTCCAACGATGCAGGCCAGTTGGTACGCAGCTGCATACCTTGTACGTAGCGTGGTCGAAGAAGAACGTGTGGCACCCATGCACGCAAGCTGAACCTGGACGTACGCACTGCGTACGTATGCTTACACACGCAAGCATTACGCAAACGACGCTGACGTATGCATCTGTTATTAGAACTACTTGTATTCTTCGTCTTCTTTTGAAAAAAAAGTACAACGGCTTGATTACCATCTGGGCACGTACAATGGTGCTATCTTAAGGATGACATGTCGGATAATTGCAGAGATAGAGGAGAGAGAAACGAAAAAAAAAGTTTGCCTTCTCTTAATTAAGAGATGATCTCTTAGCAACAATTGTCTCACCACTTTTTTAGGAAATGTGAAAAGGGCTAAACGATAATCCATTGTACACTATGTTTTTAGTCTTATCTAAAAAATTAAGATAAGACGTCTTATCAACCATTGTACATGGTCCAGGGCTATACAAGCTCTCTGGTTGCTCCACAGTCCGCTCCAGTAAAAATAGGACACGTAGCAATTTGTTTTTTGGGGAAAGAAAAACCCATTTCAGCTGGTCGGCCATCTCCTGCGAGGGCTCAATCCCCATGCTGTCCCCATCGAGTCTGCTTGGGGGCCAACCAAGAATAGAAAAATCCCAGCTAAGCGAGTACCTACACCACGTTTCTAGCAGGACATAATTCATTGCCAGAAAAATAAAGTAAGGAGAGAATTACAAACTTTATGCAGCTGAAATCAAGAACATTATTAATTTCTTATAAAAAGACTTGCCGGAAGAGGCGACTAGATACATTTTTGGTGAACCTTTTTGAAGTTTACGGAGAACTTGAAAATGAATGTATTTTTCGTTATGGTTATTCTATAAATGGTGACATCTCAATACGTACTGTTTCTACTAACACCTTAAGTCATTTTGGATCTTTATATTGATAAATCATAATTTCTTCTCCATATAATTTAGCATAGGCAGTTACCTTTTGTTATGCCCTATAGCAGTCTAGCAGTACATAATCGTTGGGTAACACAAGATGTTGTTAAAAGGCGTATCACCCAAATTCATAAAGGGTCTTGAAATTTGATATTATTTTCTTTAAAGCGGAGCAAAAGATTTGAATTTTCATTGATAATATGGAAGAAAAAAGTTAGCCAGTTTATATGGGGAGCTGGACGAAAACCGATACAACACACAATACACGACCCCGGCCCCGAGGCCGCATCCCAAGTGAGTCGGCGACTAAGTAATCCAAACAACCACAACAGACACCTAAGCACCTCAATGCAACATGGCGGGGGTGAACACCCGAAACCACCGCTCCGACATCCACGCCGGCCCCAAGGTTGTGCCCCCTCGCGAGTCGACAACTAAGTTGCTCGATTGACCAAAACCGCCACTCTAACACCTCAACGCAAAACGGCTGAGTCGATAGTCCTGAAATGCCGCTCTGACATCCATGCCAGCCCTAGAGCTGCAGACCGCCTAACTGCTAACGATAGACACTGCTGACCGGGCGAGCATGCCACACACCGACACCAGAAGGGAGCGACTACGCATTGATGTCTCCAAGGAGGGAAGAGACGATTGAGAGCACCACTTTCGTCGGCATCAACCAAGGCGGGTGCAAGATTTTCACCTGGAGCTCACCAAAACCGAAGTCACATCTGCGTGTCCGCCGTAGCGAAGGTCGCCCAATTGTTCGCAGCCTCCTACCACTAGCTCCCTTCACTGGTCCCTCCGGCCGGCGAGATATCCAAGGTGATGCCTTGTAGGTAAGATGCACAAGATTGTCGCCCTCTCCCAATCCTGTGCGGGATTTGGGTTTCCCCGGAGAACATCGGGTGGATAGAGAAAGCGAGAGCACAGCCACGACGATGCCTTCAAGAAGGGCACGCCACCAAAGGGTGTCGTTGTTGTCGGTCTCGGTCGGAAGCCGAAACAGAAATTTTGCCCGACGATGAGTCACAAAGCACACTCATTTAACCTACATTAAAAAAAAAAAACAACGCGGCAAGACGCGATAGGTCCATCTAGTATTTTCTATATCCAAATAAATACGTAGTTACAATCACACATAAGTTTTGGTCAAACTAGACCAGGCAATTTTGTACAATTATTGTGAAAACCATCTGAAAAGAAAGGAATGTTTTTTGTTTGTCATGACCAAAATAATACATTTAAGTAGAGTGCATCGTGGAAACGGGCACATTTTCTTGAGGCACAAGGGGGGATATAGGACCCACAACTTGGCTCACAAAGTGCAATAAAATTTGTGGATAGTTTTAAACGACGAATATGCAGCGAAAATAGTAAACACGATCACACACACAAGTGACACAGCAAACCTCCTCAACATGAGAAGAAAAACCACAACTGAGTGCCAACGGTCCACGCAAAATTCACTATGAGAAACATGGTCACGTAATCTTCTTAAGAACATATATTACAACACACTTTAGCTCGTTGCCCCACGACAACATAGTATACACATATGTCTCATACATAAATAAATAAACATATGTCTCATACATAGAATACAAATAGGTCTTATACATAAGTAGATAAACATATGTCTCATTCGTAAGTAGATAGGCATTTCTATGATGACAGATAAAATCATCAACGCCGACGTCTGTCTTGGCGAGGCGGAGGCGATGGTCGAGCATCACGAGGCGTCCAGGCATACCTGTCAGGATACCAAACTTGACGCATCGAAACCAAGGACCCGGACTCATCGTACTGTGTATCCAGGGTGGGACCTGGTGGAGGAGTGTGAAAGATGTTGCCGAACCACTCGATGTGCTGGGACATGGGAGCCTCCTGGCTGTGGGCGGCATCGTGCTCACAGCTCCACGAGAACCCGGCCATGGGCATAGAGGCCTGACCTCCATAGAATCCTAAAGTTGATAATATAAAAATTGTATAAATAGTTAATCCCAATGGATATTGAGATAAAGAGTACGTGAATATAAATACCCTGGGCCTGCTGTGGGTGTGGCTGGAAAAGGAGGCCCGGTGTGGGACCCTGTGGCTGCTGTAGGTGTGGCTAGAAAAGGAGGCCGGACATGGAACCCTGTGGCTGAATCAGGAAGCCGGACGTGGGACCCTGTTGGTGCTGCCACGCCGAATTGTCGCCCTGGTAAGGCGGGGGTGGCCTATGTCTGCTCATGCTGCTACCACGCCGAACTACCCGCCTGGTTAGGCAATGGTGGCCTGGGTAATGGCTTGGGTGACCGCTGCGGGGAGAGACGTGGACGCGGCTCATGCCGCTCTTGTGTGGACCGACGCTGCTGTGTTGCGGGACGCGGAGGCGGTGTATTACCTGCTGGGAAACAACATCCGACCTGCGGGTGCACGTGAGTGTCGGATATATACTGAATAGGGGTATAGAAGATGGTAGATAAAGAGCTGGACTACCAGGGTGGCCTACAGGTAATGGGCTCAGGTCCATTGGACGGCCCAGTAGTCCGACGCGCAGAAGCCGGATTCTAGAAGAACCCGGATCACGGCCCGTGTGATCTGGCTTGGAGGAGAAGACGGATTCCTTGCTTTCCAAGTTACAAGTTAAACGTAGTCTTCTAGGTTTCTGATTCTGTAAGCCCTAACCCGGCTATTATATAAAGCCGGACGGGAGAGAGATTAAACAAGTTAGGTTCAAGTTCTTTACCGCACAACAGAGAAGCTCTACGCAACTCGCCGAGAAGCTCATCCTCGCCGAGTAGCTAGATCTACACCCTCACATTGTAACCCTGTTAAACGGGCTTTAGTCCCAATTAGTGAGAAGTGCAGGAGTAGGTACGCCGTACTGTCGCGACGTACCAAACCTGGGTAAAATCCCGTGTTCTGTGTTACTACGTTATCCCGTTACCCCACGTCTCTACCGTAGTCTCATGGCACCCCCGTCTATGAAAACTACTACGATGTCTCGACAGTTGGCGCCCACCGTGGGGCAAACGACGTCAGGCGTGAAATTCCGATCTGGGATACTTGGCGGAATTGGAAGATCGATCACTGTCGGAAGCTTGGAGTTCGACGACGACGTCGGGCGCTTCCTCGACAACGGATCCTACATACCGGCGCAAAACCACCTGGTAAGTGCCTGCGTGTTACCGATCGGATCTGCTAACATCTTTATCGGACTAACTGCAGAGGCAATGGGGTTTTGCGGTGGAACTAAATTTATCCCACCCGCCCTATACCCAGTCGAAGACGACTATGATGCCGGATTCTGCTCAGATCGCCGACAAAAAAGTGATACACACTTTATCGGCATGGTGCAATCCAAAATCGCTGAAAACACGGATGACGGAAATCCCGTGCAAGAGGCAGATAACAACGTACCCGTCATAGAGACGGAAGAACAAACACCCGTCACAGAGGCGGAAGATCCGACATCCGTCAACAAGACGATGAACTCGGAAGCAAAGTCCGTGCTTGCCGCCATTGAGGCGAGGTTGGAGTCGGAAACCGGATCGGATAACTTCGACTCCGAAGACGAAGACGAGGATGCCTTCGTAAGAAAGGTTAAGTCCTTTCAAGAGGGATTCCATGAAGTGCTAATGGCAAAACCAGCTGATACAACGGGTGCCGACAGCCAGGAAAGCCCTAAAACCCCTCCGCCAGAGGAAGAGAGAGAAGACGGAGAAACTTCTCCGATATTCCCTAATGTCAAGGAGATGACAGAAGATGAGCCTGCAAAAAATCCTCCCTCTTCCAAGAAAAGGCACAAGTCTGCTAAAAAACTCCGGAAGAAAAAACTAGCTTATACAACTGAAGAAAACCCGGAAATAGGAAAAGCAAGCAGAGAAAAGCCCGTGGAGAAGAAATCTAAGGAAATCACTGCTCCGCCAATGACGGAACAGGAAGAGCAAGAGCTATTACAAACACCAGTGGGACCAGATGAACCCCCTGAGATGCTGGAAGCCAGGAGACAAGCTTTCCAACGGCAACAACAACATTTACTCCGATCTCGGCAACATCTCCAACAAACCCAGCATGATATCAAAATCATGAAGGAGGAAATAGAGGAGTACGAGAGAAAGAATAGATCTGCATTAAAACCTACTAGGTTACCCGGAATTGCAAGACCGGAAGAACTGCCGCCAAAAGAAAGGTTCTATAACCCATCTTGGCAAAAGCAGTTAAACGGCAAAGATGCCAAGGGCGAACCAATATACAAAACCGCAGCGGAAAACGCGGAAGCAGCGTTCGCCATCCTAAACAACGATCTGTACTCCAATGGGGAAAAACTCCAAGGGGTGTATGCTTTCCTAGGAAAAGCATTACAGCAGCAACAGCGAGGCCAAAAACGATCAGGGAGGCTGCATGATAATTCCGCCCTCTGCAAAACAGCTACTTGCGCTGCTGGAGCACCTGGACCGGAAGAACCCGGAGATTCGGATAAAAAAGAGGATCCGAGAAAAGACAGGAAGAACCCAGATAACCGGGACGCAGCGTCTAGAATCGGACCTCATCTCCCGAAAGATGGATATAAACCACATGATCGGGAAGACAAACACCGGAATGACGGCAAAATAATGCCACCTCCGAGAAACCCAGCTGAAAAAGCTGAAAGATATGATATACCTCACAGACGTGAAAGATCCCGGACACCTCCTAAGGATAAGGAAAGGCACAGAAGCAGAACTCCGCCTAACCCAAAAGGACGTGAACACGGAAGAGATAGAGATAACCTCGGAAAAGCGCGTCCGCGCAACAATGGAAAAGAAAGGAGCAGATCCCCTTCTGTCCATTCAGCCGGAAGATATTCTGCACACATTGATAGAGCAGAAAAGGATGATCTATACTTTGGTCCTAAGTGTTTTACTGACAGGATCCGAAGAATAACCCTGCATTCTGGCTTCGCCAAAGTTGGTCCAACCTACCAAAAATATACCGGCAGTACAAACCCGGATACCTGGCTCTCAGATTATTATACAGCCGTCCAAATCAACAATGGGACAGACCTGGAAGCTGTCAAGTTTCTTCCCCTAATGTTGCTAGACGGAGCCAGAGATTGGATCAATGGTTTACCATCAAGAACTGTTGACAGCTGGGATGATATGGCTAGAGTATTCACTCAGCATTTTCGGGGAACATACAAACGCCCAAATAGCATCAACCAGCTGAACCGTTGCACCCAATTTGAGGATGAACCATACGTGGATTTCATCTCCAGATGGACTGCAATGAAGAATAGTTGTTCTGGAGTAACTGACGTACAAGCAATGCATGCTTTCGTCAATGGCCTAAAACCCGGACTCGTACCGTTCATGGTTGGTTCTAAACAGCACAAAGATCTCGGATCTATGCTTACAACCGCTAATGAGAACGCTGCAGCCGAAGATGATATCAGAGCAAGAGGAGGCAATATTGAGTCACTAATACTCGCCAAGAAAACCCCTCGTTCTGACAAAAAAGGAACTCCAGAGTCAACGACAAAGCCCAAGGAGGTCAACATAGCCTTTGGAGGAGATAAGGGAAATAAGTGGAAAGGTCGCAGCCCAGATCCAATCAATTACACTCCCGAAGAATGGGAGAGAATTAAGTCGGAACCCTGCGTCCACCACTCGCAATTTGGGAAACCAACCCACACAAATGCGCAATGTCGGCTAAACAAGCATATGAAAGGCAATGCAGGATCCGGAAATAAAGGAAAGGGTTCCAAAAGGAAACCTGCCAAACAAAAGCCAGAAGCTGAAAAGGAAGACAGTGAATCGGACACTGATGACAAAATCCAGGAACAACAGCGAAAGGGCGAACCCAAATTTCCGAGAGTTGACGGAGAAGCAATGCTAACTTTCTTAGCAACCCCGTCAGCAAAGGTGGCCAAAAGAACACTTCGGGAAATAAACGCGGTTATTCCCGCGACCCTGAAATACTTGAAGTACTCCAACACGCCAATAGTCTGGGATCAGTCTGATCATCCCGGAAATATCCCTGAACCCGGCACACAAGCTCTTGTTGTCAGCCCTATTGTTCAAAACACTAGGCTAAGAAGAGTGCTGATGGACGGAGGATCCAGCATTAATATAATGTACCTGGCTACACTGAAGCACTTGAAGATCTCCGAGTCCCAGCTCAACTACAGCAATATACGCTTCCATGGCATTGTTCCTGGCAGGCAAGCACGATCCCTAGGAGAAATTTCCCTAGATGTCACCTTCGGAGATAAAGATCATTTCCGATAGGAAAAAGTATCCTTCGAAGTAGTGCCGTTCGAAAGCGTGTATCACGCAATACTCGGACGTCCAGCTTTCGCCAAATTCATGGCAAGATCCTGTTATATCTACAACAAGCTGAAAATGCCAGGACCCAAAGGAGGAGTAATCACCATAGCCGGTGATTTCAAGCTGGCAAACGAGTTGGAGAAAGAAAACGCCCTTTGCGCTCAAAGAGTTATAGCAAAGGAGGAACTGAAGGAATTAGCCAAGGAGGTATCGCCGAAAGAAATGCCGGCAGGAAAAGAAACTCGGAAGCCAACATATAGCTTCAAAGCCTCCGAGAATACAAGACAGGTAATCCTAGATCCCAAAGATCCGACAAAATTTGTCATCGTAGGGACTGGGATGACCGACAAATAGGAAGGCGAGCTCATCAAGTTCCTCCGTGAGAACTGGGATATTTTTGCCTGGTGTCCAGCTGACATGCCAGGCGTACCCAGGGAACTTGCTGAGCACCAACTCAAGGTTATTCCCGGATCAAAACCCGTCAAACAAGGTCTCCGTCGATTTGACGGAAGAAGACGGAAGGCTATTGGCAAGGAAATTATCCGGCTTTTAGCAGCGGATTTCATCAAGGAAGTAATCCATACTGATTGGTCCGCAAATCCGGTCCTAGTACCGAAGAAAGACACCACTGCTCTTAGAATGTGTACAGATTACACAGGATTGAACAAATTGTGTCCGAAAGATAGGTTCGCATTACCGCGAATCGATCAAATAATAGATGCCACTGCAGGCTCCGAGCTTTTATGCTTTTTGGATGCATACTCCGGGTACCACCAAATACGCATGAAAAAGGAAGATCAAATCAAGACTTCTTTTATAACCCCGTATGGGACGTACTATTACGTAACCATGCATTTTGGCCTGAAGAACGCAGGTGCAACCTACCAGCGTTGCATGCAACGCTGTTTGCATAGTCAGATTGGCAGAAACGTCCATGTTTATGTGGACGATATCGCTGTCGTAACCAAGGGAAAAGATACACTCCTTGAGGATCTGCGAGAAACTTTCGAGAACTTACGCACTTACAAGATGAAGCTGAACCCATCTAAGTGCGTATTCGGGGTTCCCTCAGGAAAACTTCTGGGTTTCATTGTTTCCCACAGAGGAATAGAAGTTAAACCGGAAAAGATCAAGGCAATCTTGAACATCTCAAAACCTACATGTGTAAAAGATGTCCAAAGGTTGACGGGTTCCGCTGCAGCCCTCAGCAGATTTATTAGTCGGCTGGGGGATAAAGCCTTACCACTCTACAAGCTGCTGAAAAAATTCGACAAAGTCAAGTGGATTGCGGAAGCCTGGGAACGTCTAGCAAGTTATGTACCTTTCCGTACTTAGTTCAATTCTATGTAAACATCTTTTGAGATCATGAAATAAAGTTGTCGGAATGCTGTCATCCATATTCTTTATAAGTGCAAAGTGTTTCCGCCTCATCTATTTCCCAATGATCTTACAAATTTCTCAACGTTAACCCGAATTGTGCTTGCGTACTCGGCGTTACAAAACTGAATGATTTTTCAGCCTGTTAACGGCTAAGGGAAACTTGAATTGCCTGCGTGCCCAAGTTTCACTTAAAACTTTCCTTGTTTTCTCTAAGTCTTATCTGATTGTGTGTGTGTTGGGTTACTGGAACTAGTTAGTAAAAATGCCTTTAGCATGGTCCATGTTTCCGAGTTTCAAAACTGCTTGGTTCGTCCCCAGTTACTCGGCATGAAGATTCATATTGCTATTTGAGCCATTTCAAACACTAAGGACAGTTAAAGCATATACACCAGAGAACTTAGAAGATAAAGGAATGATAAAATCCAAAAAACTTGCAAAGAATTTCATAATTTAAACTGCAAAAGACGGAAGTTTCATTCATACAAAAAGAAGCATTACATTTTGGATTACATTAAAAGAACAGTAATGCTCCTATTGTCTACTTTTGCTATCCAGGTTTCAGGTAACCCTTCAAGCGTCTGACTCCTCCTCGCTGCTTTCGTCTTCGGGGATCGGAGGGATCTCCTCTTCTGGATAGTTGACGGAGATATTCACCATGGAGGCAATCTGGGTGGCGTGGCCTTTGACTTCACCAAAGATGGTGTTTCGCTGAATATCCGTGTATCCTTGAGGGACACCGGATGCCACGCGCCAGGATTTAGCAGTGGGGTAGTGCATGCGCATGAGGCCGAGAGCCATGCGCGCACCACCCCGTGCAGCGGAGCGAAGAAGGGACTCCTTGGACTCCGCCACCTCCATGATGGCACCCGGAAGTTTTTCAACCTCCGAGCATTCCCCAGATTTTTCGGGAAGAAACTTGTCTACCAGCTGCGTTGCAGCAGCCTTGATCAAAGTCCATGTCTCCCCGAAATCTCGGATGCCTGCAACCCGAGTGCCATCTGGGGTATCTCCTGGTTTTTCCAATAAAACACCCAAAAGGGTTAGACGGAAAAACAGAGAAAGTAAAACATGGAAAGATGATAAAATGAGTCAGAGATTTACCGATGAGTTTGTCGATCTCGGAAACTTCCTCCAGGCGAAGGTTCAGAGCGTCGGTCAAATCCTGAATGGTGGATTTGTCCTTCTCCGCCTGTTCGGAAGCCTTGGAATTGGACATTCCAAGGGCCATGTTGCTGGCTTCCAGGTCTTGTTGTGCTTTCACAAGGTTCTTGTGAAGCTCAACATTCTCCTTGCGGAGAATTTCGGCATTGCCAGAATCTTCCGCTGCTTGTTTAGCCTGAGCTAATGCAGCTGAAAAGCAAGAAAAAAATCCGAGTTAGCCAGCTTCTCGGGAAAAACTTAGGCAAATGATTGAATCGGAAATTTCAGAAGGAAAATGCTTACCTTGTGTTTCCGACAGTGCGAGCTTAGATGATTCCAGCTCTGCCTCCCTTTCTTCAAGAATAGAAAGAAGACTTCTAACTTCTTTATTCTTGATGGTGAGTTTCTTGAAAACTTCCATGTTAATGGCTTCGGAGGTTTGCTGAAACATAGCAAGGAGAAGAATGACTACAAAAAACATCAAAGCAAAAAGCACGCATTTTGTTTAATGCTTGGGGGCTAGAGTTATATACCTGGCTCATGCGCTGCAAACCTGCCAAGTTTTCTTTAAACTCTTTCGCGTATTCCGCGAAGAGATTCCCGGCTGCGTCCAGGCCGTCGTTGATAGCTTTGAAATCCTTGTCAAAGGTGGGAATTTCCTCGTCGAAAGTCCGAGAAAATTTTCCCACCTCTGGGGCCGCCCTTTCCCTCGTGTCTGTGTCGGACACAATGGGCTGGCTGGGCTCCGGGGGCTTGGTGGTGGGGGCTGCAGTAGGCTCTTCCGCCATTGTGCGTGGCGTGTCCGGGGCGACGGCGGGAGAAGGTTGGCTGCCTCGGCTGGAAGAAACCTTGTGTTTCTTCAGCTTCTTCGGCTTCAGGGTGGAAGGCTGCAGGCTAAAAACAAAAAACCCGGAAAAGTCAAAAAACTGAAGATGGATGAAAAGTTCCCATAAAAGAAAGCAGAACCCAGAAGAAAGAACCTGGAAGTGGCGACGGGGATTCCGTCAAGATCGATAATTTCTTCCGAGGAAGTTATCTTCTTGCGCTTGCGTCCACCTGTAGCGGCGGTGCGCAGCGCGTCCAGCTCAGCCTCGGATACCAAGTCCGAATCTGAAAGATCCGCGAACTGTCGGACAAGCAAGATCAAAATCAGAAGCTAGGAAATCCGAGAAAAAATAAAATTGTACCCAAATGACTGAAAAATTACCTTGGGAACCGGATTTTCGGCCGTGTACATTGGCCGACTCGCCTCGTATTGGTCGCGTGATGCGACCAATTGGTTGATGCGCCAGCGAAGCTCCTTTGCGGGCCAATCCTTGGTGGTTGTCCGCATCGGATCCTTGACTCCCGTGTATTCGCACAGGAGACGGCCGCTGTGGTTGGCTAGTGGCTGGATTCGCCTAATCAGCCAGCATAGAACCGTGTCCATGCCGGTTAGAGGCGGATCCATGGAGGTGAACTTGGCGATGCGCCGCTTGATCTTTAGTAGATCTGGCGGCAGAACCTGGACGGCTTCCGTTCCCCAGTTATCCTGGGGAACTGCGGTAGAGTTCACGAAAGGTGGAACCCCGACAGCTTCCTTAGGGAAAGGCACGTTGGGGTGATAAAAGAAGGAACCCGTCCAAAATTTGACGGATTCCGAAGTTTTTATCTTGGGGAACCAATCTTCTCGGAATCTCCGAAGAGTGAAAGATATGGTCCCGCAAGTCGGGAGTGCGCCCTCCGAAGAGTTCCGCTTAACCCCGAAGCAGTAAGTCCAGAAATCTAACCTAGGTTCTAGCCCTCAAACAAAGCCTGGAAGCCGGCCATGTAGAGGATGGAATTGGGAGGAAGGTTATGGGGCTGGATGTTGTAGTGAGAAAGGATTTGGAGGAAGAAGGAAGAAGGTGGAAGTCCCATACCTCGAAGAAGGTGGGAACAGAGAAGGACCCTTTCGCCATTTTTTGGCGTAGGCTCGGTCTCGTCTTCTGGCAGCCGCCATTTCTTCTTAAGAACCAGGCCCTCCTTTTCCAAGTTTGGAAGGAGAGCCGGGGGAATACTGCAGGCACTCCAGTTGCGTGCAGATTCCGCTTCCTCGTCTGCTCCGGCGGCGGCGGCCTCCGCGGCGGCAAGTTCGTCGCCGAGGAGCTCGATCTTTTCCTCCGCCGTTTCAGGTGCAAACGGCGGGGTTGTCGCGGCACTCGATGTCGCTATGTCCGCGGCGGCGGAAGTGTTTTCTCCGCCCGCCGCGGAGGCCGTGGTCTTCTCCGGCACGTCGCCGGTGAGCTTGGGCGATCCCGGCTGCGGATCCAGATCGCTGATCAGCTCGTCGATGGCGGCGCGGGTCGGCGATGACGGCGAGGAGGCCATCTTGTGGCGTTACGTTTCGGTGTGCTTGGATGCGGTGAGCGCCTGGGACAAGTTCTTTGCTCTCGAGCTCGCGTTCGCAGCAATGGCGTAGGCAGTGGGGGAGTGAGGAAAGTTTCCGATGAGGACGAGGATGGCTATTTATAGCCGGAAAGCCGTTTAGATACGTGCCAACGGCTCTTTCGACCGTTGGATGTTCGACGCGTGTCGCTCGCCGGAAAATCCGGGAAATGAAACGACAGAGGAATGATGGCTATCTCCTCGTTTCCCGTGAGAATCTGTCAGAGATACGCTGAGGGGTTTCCCGCGTGAAACCGAGCGTCGCTTGCGTCAGCATGATTAAGACGCTGACGTTAGAAGTTCCTTTTCCGCGAAGGATCGCGAGAAGAAAAGCCGGATTTTCAGAGTTCCGAGTTTTATGTTACCATTTCCTTTAAAAGGAAAGTAGAAAGAATCAAGACTGCTGAATCAAGATTTCCCGGACAAAATGTATTTGACGAAAGACGGAGAATCAGAGTTTTGATCCTTCCTGGGGGCTACTGTCGGATATATACTGAATAGGGGTATAGAAGATGGTAGATAAAGAGCTGGACTACCAGGGTGGCCTACAGGTAATGGGCTCAGGTCCATTGGGCGGCCCAGTAGTCCGACGCGCAGAAGCCGGATTCTAGAAGAACCCGGATCACGGCCCGTGTGATCTGGCTTGGAGGAGAAGACGAATTCCTTGCTTTCCAAGTTACAAGTTAAACGTAGTCTTCTAGGTTTCTGATTCTGTAAGCCCTAACCCGGCTATTATATAAAGCCGGACGGGAGAGAGATTAAACAAGTTAGGTTCAAGTTCTTTACCGCACAACAGAGAAGCTCTACGCAACTCGCCGAGAAGCTCATCCTCGCCGAGTAGCTAGATCTACACCCTCACATTGTAACCCTGTTAAACGGGCTTTAGTCCCAATTAGTGAGAAGTGCAGGAGTAGGTACGCCGTACTGTCACGACGTACCGAACCTGGGTAAAATCCCGTGTTCTGTGTTACTACGCTATCCCGTTACCCCACGTCTCTACCGTAGTCTCATGGCACCCCCGTCTATGAAAACTACTACGTGTTCCGGTAGATATCTCGTAGCTTCCCCTCTAGGCGCTCGGCTGAGGTCACCAACTGAGGCGGGCGTGGTAGAAGACATCCAGGAGACACTGATCGTCCAAACACCTGCACCTCTTCATGAACGGCAAGTGTCATGGCGGCCTGCAATTGTTTTAATGTTTATTAGTTGAGTACGAGATTGTACGTATCATGACAAATGTTTGCAGAACAAGAAGGATTATTACCGCGAGATGTCTGCTACCGAAAGTATCATAGCTCAGGTACGTATCCCATGTAGCAGGGGTTGGTATCTGTTCCGGCTCAGCGTGTTCCACGATGCGTAGCCTTGTCCCAGTCATGTATTTCTCGAGGTATTCATTGAATATGTCGATATCAAACTCCCGAGCCTCTTGGCAGAGTCGTGTCGTTGTTGTCTCCCACTCTATAACGTAGGACTGAAGGCTCATCAGCCAGTCTGCGACGGTCCTTTTGGACCCCTTCCTAGTTTTCCTGAAATTGCAGTGTAAATTCTCCAAGTAATTAGTGCTTGAACGTCTAATATTGTGAAATAGAATGAAACATTAAATAAATAGACGTACTTGTGAATTCTATTGGGCAGGGGTTCCTCTGTCGGAGGGGGATCGGTATCCTGGAGTAGACCAAGCTGCCTCATAACCCTCTGTTGGGCCATCTCCTCAACGTAGATGTCGAATATGATCTTAGATTTGTCATCCAGTACGCCCGATCATCTGTGCAGAGCCTAGATAGGCCGCCAGGATTTCTTGCGTGTACGGCGTCATTTGTGTATGGCTGTCAAATAACGGCAGTGTACACGTCTGAAAGTAATGTATGGGCACCTAGAGGGGGGTGAATAGGTGCTATGACCAATTTTAATTTTTCTACAAGTTTAGGTTTTACATAAAGGTAAATTCTCTAGATAATGCAACTACGGTGAATTTACCTATATGACAACAACAAGCACAAACACAATACAAGCACAAGTAAGGGGGAAGGCAACGACATAACCGATATGAAGCACGCGGAGACACGATGTAATCCTGAGTTCCTCTTTGTTAAGGGATTACGTCTCGTTGGAGGGGTGTGAGCTGGCCACGAAGGCCTACTCAACGCCACAAAGGGCTCACCCTATTCTCCGATGAACCCCACCACAAAGGCCTAGTCCACCTTCCACTATTGATCCCCTTTGAGGCGGAATCGAATCCTTTACAAACAAACTTAGGGCACATACCTGATCGCTTGCAGAGTTGACTTTAAATCCCTAGCAATGGTGCTAGAAATTCTTGCTACAGAAACCATGGATGGTGCGTTGGGAACCCCAAGAGGAGGGTGTGATGATTGCAGCAGTAAGAATTTCTCTCGGTTAAGAACCAATGTTATCAATCCAGTAGGAGAAAGAGGATCTTCGAAAGGTTGATGCCACTGACGGTGCTGATGGCTCACCGGTGTCAGCAACAACGTGGAACCCACTAGTACAGAAAGGGCCATCTGTGGCGCACCAAATATTGATTATGTGGCGCACCCTGTTGCCACATGGGTGCGCCACAGAATCCACACCACTAAATTATTTTTCTATGGCGCACCCCTCCCCTACGCCATAGAAATAGTAGATTCTATGGCGCACCCCTCACCTGCGCCACAAAAATAGTATATTCTATGGCGCACCCGTCCCCTGCGCCACAGAAATTATAGATTCTGTGGTGCAGCAACCTGTGGTGCACCACAGAAAGAGACGCGCCACAGAAATATTACTTGGTGCGCCACAGAACAAATATGCAGTATTTCGAAATTTAATTTGTTTCTGGTATAAATACAGGTATATTATAGGATTTATACATTTTCAATACACAGGCGGTGATATTTGACAAACATATAACATAGTAGTGATATTTGACAAAGATATAAGTCACACATTACTTAGAATAGTGATACATAGTGCAAAGTATCGAATTGGTTCAAAGTTAGTCAAACATTGTCGAACATTGTCACCACATAGTTCATCGATGATGTCAAGTTACAAATGGTGGTCACCAGCCACCGCCTAAGCTAGGATGAAATATACTACAAGCACGGCGATGGTGAGCAACAGCGGGAGCACGACGGAGGTCTTCATCTTGTTCTTCTTCTTTGACTGGTGGCCCTCCACTTGGCAACCGCCTCGTGTCTAGTCTCGTATCCTTGATAGTAGTTGCCGCTGGACTTGTGCACCTGTGCTTTACAGTCCTTCCACTCGTCATAGACTCCTGGAACCCGACCCTCGAACACCACGTAGTACGTCATCTATATAGATAGACACAAGGTATATTACTAAGTAATGCAAAAACAGCTAAGGCATATATGTTCACAAAAAGTAGAGCAAGGAAACAATAATAAACCTCAAACATATACAACATTGATATCACACAAGTTCAAGCTAACTAAGCATAAGTTCAAGCCAACAACAGCTAGGCCTAAGTTTCGAGCGAATTAAGCAAGTTTTGTTAAACAAAGTAGTAGTAGCTAGGCACACCTCGATCAATGAGACCTCTTCCGCGGCGGAAACAAGGTGAGCGGCGCCGGAAATGGCTTAAATAAGTCTTTCGTCATCCATGTCCTACGATCAACCTGCCGCTCTAGACGTTCCTGGATATCCCTCTGGCATAACCCTATGGGATTGTTTAAGGACCCCCCCTTTTTTGTTGACATCTTCAATGATTATCTCCGACAACTTGACTTTGATGCGATGAAAGTCTTAAATAAGATCATCTTGTGAGATTTCCCCCGCCATTAGCAGGCTGATTGAAGTTATTTGCATCGCGGAAATCCCTTTAAGGTTATGGAGGGCATAGAAGGCCTCCTTCGTGCTCCAAGCCGGCTGCTTGATGCAGGGGAACTCGGTCACGTGCCTGAACCCGTATTTGCCAGTAGCCGGCCTGATTCATTCTTGTTTCTTTTCGAAAGTGCCTCCATTTTGGGCGTAGCCATTGATAGCCTCATCGAGAACACCCCATATTCTGGTGTAGTCTTTCCTATTCGTTGTATTCGACGAGTCGAAGTACTGACCACTTTGGGCAAAGCACGATGAGTATGCAGTCTGTGTCCTTGCTCAACACATGCAATTGAAACAAGGATAAGCAATGGATGAAATCTAGAAAAAAAACATTAGCTACGACGGCCGCGAGCGGATGTGTACTTACTCGGGAAAGAAAGGCAAAAGAATGTCCCTCTTCTCACTGTTTCTCAACATGAAGCTCTCGAGGTACTTCGCTGCCTTGGTCCATGTACTTGATCCTTCCGCCAGCTGGCTATCACGCATGTAGTAGGGATCCGCTACCACAACGCACAGGGGTAGCTCTCGCTGGATCTGCAGCTGAGCACTGAGCGCATATAGGCGGACCAAGTTATAGTCCAGCCGTCTCGAGTGAAAAAGATTGATGATATCCTCGTACGCTATGAAGAACAGTTCCGCGGGGTCTTCATGGACGATGTCCGGGCCCTCTAGCACCTTGACCACAAACACCGGGTAATTTGGACACTCGTCTTTAAGGAGGCCCTCTAGCATCACGATAATATTCTGCAAAGTGAGCATTGGTCCAAATGCCACCTGTATCTCGTCAGGAGACAATATCGGTTGGCCAACTTCATGCAACTGGGTCAAGCCATCCTTACGGGGTCATACCACGGCGTCGGCCAAGATCTTATTAGGTTGGCCATTTTTACCACTTCTCTTCCTAGCCTTCTTCTTGCTGGCGGTGTCTTGATCTGCTGTGGGAGCTGGGGGGTACTAGTGGGGGTGCTGCTGGGGGTGCTCGGGGCGCCCCTAGGACTGTCTTATGCAGTGTGCCAGGGCTGAATACTGTACCCTGCTGGAAGGTCAGGCGTTGCGACCTGCGAGATTTCAGTACGCCTAGGTTGATCGTCATGACTGTGGAAGGCTTCATCGTCACGATCCATAGCAGGCATGTACCTATCTTGGCTGCAGCTCGTGTTGAGGTAGGAATTGATGTCGACATTGTCATCATCATAATCATAGTCATCGACACCGTCTCCAGCAAGCGCCATGTCCACGTCCTTGGGTGGTGGCGGCTGCGACGCCGGCGGTTGAGGCACAACTGCCTTTGATCTTTTGGCCGGTCGTTGCAGCATCTTTCCCAACAACTGTTGGTGGCGTGCGGTGGTGGCAACGACCGCCGGTTCCTTCTGGGTGGTGGTGGCGACGACTGTCATTCTGAGGGGCGACGACCTTGGGTACTGTCTGGAGGGCTCTTTGCTTCGTGGGCCGGACGATCTTATTGGGCGGGGCCATAGGGGAGGTGGCGCTGATGTTGCGCTTGATCAGAAGACCCCCCACCCCCCCAAGACGAATCTGGCTCTTCGCTCATTTCATCACTCATGTGGTGCAGTCTCCAAGGACCAAGTTTTCCTCCTCGTCACAGCCTAGAGGTTGAAAGGGGGAGGACGTCGCGAAACTCCGGCACTACATTGGCAAACTTCACCTTCATCATATTCTCGTCCATTCGAGAGTGGTGCATAGTGCGTTCCTTGGGGTGTATAATAGTGCCGGTAGCAACATCCACCAACTCTCCGCCGGGCACCACACGATGCAGGAGTATGCAAGGTTCGTCCTGTTGGGAAACATGTCGGGCATCATGAGATGACAGTCATCATGAAAGGCATAGTTAAGGAATATGGCGCAGATCACGACTAACTAATTAGTTACCTTGGTGATCGCATCGAGCTCGGCGGGTGTCGAGACAAGGGCGCCGGTCTCGGCGACCGTCCCATCATTCTTTGGCACTGCTGCGGAAGGGGGCGTCGATGCGACCAGAAGGAGCAGCGTCTGTGAGGTCACCTATTCCGGCGGCACTTGTTGGTTCATGCTTGAGTTGCTGCCGACGAAGCTGGGCAGTTGGATCGGCCCCCTTTGAACCCCCGCATTCCAAGCAGCTAACCCCTCCATCAACCCAGGGGGGATGACTTGCCGGAGCCTCTCATCCACTAACTAGTTTAGCTTGTCGGGGTCCACTATCGCACTTCCGGTCTCAAGTTTCTTTTCTAGAAACGCCACCTTCTTCTTCAGCTCCTAGACCTCGGCTTTATCCTTAGTCGTCGTCGTCTTCCTCTCCTTTCTCGACGACTTGGCGTCTGATGCGTAGTAATCGGCTACCTTCATGTTTAGCCCAAATCCGGACATACGGCCAGCTGACGTCGGCGGGTCCTCCAACGGTATTTTCTTGTATGTGTTCGTCGCCCTGTTGAAAGGCGTGTCCCACCGTTCCGTCGACCCTTCGAACGACGGTCCAGCCGTACTATCCTTCCGCAACTCATCCTCCTTCGGACAAAAGGAAATTAAGGTGAGCCCATTTGGCTTCATTATCTAATTAGATCAATGCAATATAGATGTACCTGAGATATATCTGTCCTTACCAATAATTTCTCGAAATCCTTCACGGCCTGGTCTTTTGTCACGAATTCCCCCGGTTTCCAGTCTAAGAAGTACCGGGACCGGACAAAGTTCCTAACCTGTAAATCCATGATTTTGTGCCAGGGGTTATCTTTTCCGAGACGTTCCATTTCGCGGTCCTCCTTCTCCCAAACGGGTTGTTTCCCTTGGTAACCGCCGCTTCCGCAATGTTGGACCCCTATGTTTTGGTCCCGCATTTTCCTCCCCCATTCGTTCCATTTTTTACACTCCTCAGTGTTTACGTACGACTTCAGTATGTCGAAGTCTTCTTTCACGAGCGTCGGCTCTTTGCGACTTATCTCCTTCCAGCTTTTACCTTCCATAATATTCTTCTTCACCAGGGATCTCCAGTTGCTCAAGGCGGTGCTTATCTTCGTGATGGATAAAGAGTCTGCCCTTTTATTGAATGGCTCCGGGAACGTGTATCGATTGTGAAGCTTCTTTAGGAGCATTTCTACCAAAGCCGTGTTGTCGCTGCTTCTAAGGTCCGTCGTGTTGATCGACATGCTTTCCCGCACGATGCACCCTAGTTGCATGTTGTACCCTGAGGCAACCGTTCGAGGCGCCAATGGTAGGCCACTCGGCGAGACCTCGGTGATTGTATCAGTGACGTTGGCGAGCACTTGTGGCGTACGATCCTTCCTTGGCGCCCGAGCCTTCTTCTTCTCATCGGTCGTCAGGGCGGCGTCACCGCTACCACCAGTCGTGCGGTCAGTGCTGTCGCACCCTGACTTCTAGGGGATACTCACCGTACGAACTGGATAGCAGATGCTTGGATTATGGGGCATAACTGCTCCCACGTCCCAGCTTCCTGGTAGGCCTGCGCTTATGCGCGACAACACAAGCCCTGCTATTCCATCGTCGATGTAAACTATCCACTAGAGATCAAAGGCACTTCCGTCGACGTACTTCAAACCATACACACATGGTACGTTAACGGCGTTTAACAAGTGATATCACAACAGATCTCTACGACACAAAAGATTGAAATAAGTTGCAATTGGCTCTCATTAGAGCAGAGATAGCAAATACAATCATTCAGAGGGCACATGCCCCAACAATACATCGTTACAATACAGCGGAAGCATTCAACATGTCTGAGTACAGACAAGAACCAAATAGGCCTAAGAGGCCGGAAACAAACAGACGGAGCCCATCCACGAAGTCTCGGATCCTGCCCGGGTCCGCTATCTACTCGTCAGCAGTCTCGTCATACTCCACGTAGTAGCCACCATGTAGATCCTCGGAAACGTAGGTCTGCGGAAACCACAGCCCCAAAGGGGTCAGTACATAAACGTACTGGCAAGCAAGACTCACAGTTCACCAAAGTGTAACCCGTCAACACCAATCATAGATGCCTTGGGTTCAACGGAAGAGAGGGGATATAAAAGATGCTGCAACTGGCTGCACTAACCAACTAACGAGATTCTACCACTTCCGGCTAACAGAAAGGAGATAAGATCGAGGATTGTAACCAACTGAAAGATAACTTCAAACAAACCCATCCTGGATCTCGCCCCTTATCCAAAGAAGCAATCCGAGGATAACTCACACAGTTGAAATAACGATGGTTCAAATTATTGTGTCAATAAGCCTATTACTAGTCAAGTTATTAATCATTGGGTGTAAAGTTGTTAATCATTAGGTTTAAGTTGTCCTGAGTACTTGTTAGCCAGTACTTTCACCAAGTAATCCATAGCCGCGGAAAACACGGCTTCTCGAGAAGATTATCCCTGCAGGGTTGCACCAATTTGGCCGTACACGCAAGAATAACCCGCCAGATGGGAATCAAACCCACCAAGCGAGGTACTCTACACAACCAACCATTCTTCGCATCAAGCCCAAAGAACCTTGGGCGCACGGCTAATCAAGCCCCGAAGAAAAGGGACCCTCATAGCACTCTAAGACCGTGTCCCCCTATATGCCGACTACAAAAGTTCCACCCTGGCCTGGGCTCGCAAAAACATGCATGCGGCAAATGGAAAACATGAACTAAATGAGGCGATTTGGACGAGATGCGAATCAGGTCAAGTTGAGGGGGGCGCCCATACTCGCTTCCCACATGCGGTTAGTGCGCTCATCATGGATCAGTAGACAAGACCCTTTTCCTATTAGGGTCGACACTAGCAGGCCTCAAAACCACACAGGGGCTCCTACCGGTGCCTTATCATCAAATTATTATTAACAATAATAGTAGCATGATTGATTGATTGATTAAACATCGAGCCCCCAGAACATAATGAAATATAGTAACTGAAAGTAACGGGTAACAGACTCGAGCAAAACAACCTAAGCATGCTAGTAAGACACTGGCTCAACCAAGGGGTGATAGGAGTGGAGGTGAGGCAATATCAAGGTTAAGGGATTCATGTGATGGGTTCGTAACAGAAACAGCTACTACTAAGGCTAGCAGAAAAGAACAACGGAAAGTATCGGTAACCAATGTTGAAAGGAACACAATGGTTCATGTGAGTGATAACTTGCCTGCAAACCCAGTAGCCTGGTACTGAGCTAAATCCTTAGAAGGGGTGTCGTAAGTATCGTCGGTTTCAACGTCGTCGTTTATCCGAGAAGAAGCAAACAAACAAGGCAGAAATAAACAATCATTATCATGGCATAGGTGCACAAACATGGGATGATGCATGTCATGTTAATAGATGCATCAAAATAAACTACTTGACAAGATAACACAATTTAATTGGACCCATATGCAATTGGATTGCATATGGAAAGATTCATTGAAATAAGTGGAAACAAATGATTACAATTAAATTATTATGTGAGAGTTGTTAGCATGATGCATGCATGACGATAACAACAAAATAACAACAAATAACAACATTAGAATCAAATTAAGATAGGGTGTAGCAATTTAGAATTTTATTATTAACTTAGGGAATTTTTGGGTGCCTTAAAGGTGACACACAAGTATTTGTTGTTTTCAACCATTTAAATTGTTCAAAACAAATAATAAAGTTGATATTTGAAAAGGTTATCAAATTTTAGTTGGAATACATGTTTCACATTTTGAAATTGGACTTAGGATTATTTAACTATGAATTAAACAATATTAAACAAGTTTTAATTGAATTTAAACAAGATTAAAATGTTTAGGCATTTTAAGTTATTCAAACCAGAAAACAAATTTTATATTTGAATAGGATATTCAAAATGGTATGAAAAACATATTTTATTTGACTTATTTGGAAATAGTATGAATTATTTATGAATTATTGCAAATTACATTTGAATTATTCAAATTTGAAATTTAAATGCATTTTGAAAACTCAAAACAGAACACAAATAGGTTATTTGGAAAGATTAGAAAATTTGGATCAATAAACATACAAAACTTGTATTTATTGGATTTACAGAATAAAAGATATTAAGGTTTGAAGTTTGTGTATTAATTCTGTTATTTAAAAGGTTTTGGAATTTCAGAAAAATGCGCCGCAATGTTTTGATACCGTGCTGTTATTACCCACAGCCACTGATCCGTGGGACCGGTGGCCAGCGTGGCCACTGCGCTGGCGTGGCAGGGGGAGCCGATGACGGGTGGGACCATACCCCCTGCGCGTGGAAGAAAAATCTCAAAAGGGGTTTGCGCCCGCGGGGTCTCGAACCCGTGTGCTGGCTTGCGTGCGGAAGGCACTGAACCGATGCGGTGATGCTGTTGTTTTGGTTCAGATACCGAAAGGTTTTCTTTTCAGACAACAAGGCCAGGTATCAGCTTCTCTGACGAAACTGACGGAAGCACGATTGCAGTCGACGCAGCGGACATCAATCGATCCCAGCGACCTCGACGGGCAACGATTTGGCGAACAGAGGGAAGTAGACACGCGCGGGACGTACGTACGTTAGCAGTGAGCAGAGGGAGGGAGAGGGAAGGAGGAGCAGAGGCTCACATCGAGTGCAGATGGAGGGGGCGCGGCTGCGGCGAGGTTCAGCCACGGCGAGCCTTGCCGTCGACGGCGCGGACTCCGTGGTCCCTCCCGGCAAGCGACGAGGGGGCGGGGAGACTCCCGAGACTGCCGCGGTTCCATTCCCGTACCCCGTTGTTCCTCGAGACGGGTGCGGCGATCGGAGCTAGGTGTGGTCTGACGGCGGTGGTGCTCTGTGCAGACATTCAGAGGAGGGGAGCTAGCAGAGAGGGGATGGAAGATGGCGGCGATGGGAAGGAGCGGAGAGATGGAGCAGCTAGGGTTAGGCTAGGCTGGGTGGGTGTAGGTTTTATCGGGGCCCCGGGCTCGTACGGCGCGGCATCGAGCGGGGCAGAGGTTGATCAAACGGAGCAGGAGGCGATCGTACAGCGTGACATCAGCTCGAGGAAGATGACAGCGACAGGGGTGAGGGGTTACTGGGCCAGGTGGGGAAAATTAGGTGGGCTTAGGGGATGGGCTGGGGGTTTAGCTGCTGCCTCCTCTCTCTTTTGTTAATTTTTTGTTTTTTTTTTTGTAGCAAACAAAATTGGAAGAAAAGGAGGCCTTTAGGGTTAGGAAAAATCCCAGGAAAATTAGGGGGGTGATTGTGAAGTTAATTTCAAACAGTTAGCAAAGATGGATTTCAAAAATGGTTAAGTTTTTGTGCTGTTTGAAAAAGATAACCAAAATTAGATGCATTTATCTATTAAATGAACTTTAATAAAAACCAACTTTTAAATAGGGTAACCCCTATGCAATTTATAACCCCTTGATTAAATTGGTGTTATAATTTGCATGAATTCAAATTGGTTGTTGTTTGAGGCTTGATTTGAATTTTAAATATGATTGGAAATTAAATGATTGATTAGAACCAACAATTTAATAGGGTGAACCCTGTTATTAGTTGGATTAGAAACATTGGAATGGTTTGTTATTTGATAATTTCCAAATGAGGTGCTGTTGATGGTTTGCTTTGAATTTGAAAACCAATCTGGGATGACTTAGTGGAATTTATAACACCATTTTATTAGTTGAACATTATGGGATAATTGGAAACAATTAAGGTTTTTATTTGGAAACAACTATTTGGATGTTGTTTGGAATTTCAAATGGAAAACAAATTGAATTTGAAAAGGGTTTGATTATTGGATGCATTTTTATAGAAATAAAACAATAGTTTGGAATCACACTTTAATGGAAACAAATAATTGTTTTATTTTGAAATATCATTTTAGAAATTGTAACATCACAAGGATGAAACAAAAGGTTTGAATTTTTGGTTTGAAATTCAAATAGAAAACAAAGGAAAACAAATGAAAACAGTTGGAAAACAACTGAAAACAGAGGAAAACAAATGGAAAACAAACAAAACAATTGCAATCAACATGATGCCATGATGCAAAACATAAAATAACAGGGAGCAAACATTCTAATGGCTATTTTTCAGACTTGGGATGTTACTAAACGCCCCCCCTTGAAGGAATCGCGCCCCGAGATTCCTACTGAGAAAAGAAAAGGTCCGGAAACTTCTTGGGGAGATCCTCTTGAACTGTGACACGTGAAACACATCGTGCACAGTGGATAGACGTCAGGGAATTAGCAAACCACCGGAACACTTTCAAGTAAAGGGGAGAGATTTTGCACCAAGGGTGTATAGCTGAATGGAACTTGATTCATTTGGAGAATAGATTATCTGGCTAGAATGGTGGAACAGAGTTATTGACATCAATGCAACACCAAGAATAACATCAATGTCAGAATCATCAACATGAGAGTAACGAGGAATATGTGGCCTCTCATTAGAATTGGATTGTTCTTACTTATCTTGGAAGTCAACATTTGAGATTCCGGGGAGTGAACAGAGTTTTGATTGCTTAGTGGAACCAGAATTTGGGTTGTATGTTGTGGAAAAGATTGTTGACACAAAGGAATGTGATGCTCCGGTATGAAACAACACTTTAGCTGGAATAGAGTTTAGCAGATGCACGGGGAAACTTTGATTAGACGCCGGTAGAAGAATTGAAGTGGAAAACAACAACAAGATTTCAACGGACGAAAAGGATGTTGAGAAGAACAGGATAACGAAGCAACACCGGGAAAAACGAGACCAAAACTCCTGAGGTACTACGGAAAAAAAAAACCATCCGGGCTTCTAAAGGATCAATATCTACTGCTTAAGGAATAGAGGATCTGCTTCCGGGGCTTATTTGCCACCGTTCTCAATCGTGAGTAGGCAACATGATAAATCATGTCACAACCACCTCCATTCCTATGGTCTAGTAGATATAACCATCCTAGAGAAACCAGAATACGTGAAATCCTAACTTGAAAGTTCAGATGAGAAGGGAAAACAACGTTACACTTCCTTACCAGAAAAGGGAGGGTGGGTGGGGAAAGAAGAAAAAGAACAGAATTCCTACTCTCACGTTTCATTTTTCCTACATAGCTACAAAATAGTTTCTAGACTCAACTGCGACCAGTAAAAAGGGATCCTACAGGCAGACAGGCTCTAATACCATTTGTCGCACCCTGACTTCTAGGGGATACTCACCGTACGAACTGGATAGCAGATGCTTGGATTATGGGGCATAACTGCTCCCACGTCCCAGCTTCCTGGTAGGCCTGCGCTTATGCGCGACAACACAATCCCTGCTATTCCATCGTCGATGTAAACTATCCACTAGAGATCAAAGGCACTTCCGTCGACGTACTTCAAACCATACACACATGGTACGTCAACGGCGTTTAACAAGTGATATCACAACAGATCTCTACGACACAAAAGATTGAAATAAGTTGCAATTGGCTCTCATTAGAGCAGAGATAGCAAATACAATCATTCAGAGGGCACATGCCCCAACAATACATCGTTACAATACAGCGGAAGCATTCAACATGTCTGAGTACAGACAAGAACCAAATAGGCCTAAGAGGCCGGAAACAAACAGACGGAGCCCATCCACGAAGTCTCGGATCCTGCCCGGGTCCGCTATCTACTCGTCAGCAGTCTCGTCATACTCCACGTAGTAGCCACCATGTAGATCCTCGGAAACGTAGGTCTGCGGAAACCACAGCCCCAAAGGGGTCAGTACATAAACGTACTGGCAAGCAAGACTCACAGTTCACCAAAGTGTAACCCGTCAACACCAATCACAGATGCCTTGGGTTCAACGGAAGAGAGGGGATATAAAAGATGCTGCAACTGGCTGCACTAACCAACTACAGAGATTTTACCACTTCCGGCTAACAGAAAGGAGATAAGATCGAGGATTGTAATCAACTGAAAGTTAACTTCAAACAAACCCATCCTGGATCTCGCCCCTTATCCAAAGAAGCAATCCGAGGATAACTCACACAGTTGAAATAATGATGGTTCAAATTATTGTGTCAATAAGCCTATTACTAGTCAAGTTATTAATCATTGGGTGTAAAGTTGTTAATCATTAGGTTTAAGTTGTCCTGAGTACTTGTTAGCCAGTACTTTCACCAAGTAATCCATAACCGCGGAAAACACGGCTTCTCGAGAAGATTATCCCTGCAGGGTTGCACCAATTTGGCCGTACACGCAAGAATAACCCGCCAGATGGGAATCAAACCCACCAAGCGAGGTACTCTACACAACCAACCATTCTTCGCATCAAGCCCAAAGAACCTTGGGCGCACGGCTAATCAAGCCCCGAAGAAAAGGGACCCTCATAGCACTCTAAGACCGTGTCCCCCTATATGCCGACTACAAAAGTTCCACCCTGGCCTGGGCTCGCAAAAACATGCATGCGGCAAATGGAAAACACGAAATAAATGAGGCGATTTGGACGAGATGCGAATCAGGTCAAGTTGAGGGGGGCGCCCATACTCGCTTCCCACATGCGGTTAGTGCGCTCATCATGGATCAGTAGACAAGACCCTTTTCCTATTAGGGTCGACACTAGCAGGCCTCAAAACCACACAGGGGCTCCTACCGGTGCCTTATCATCAAATTATTATTAACAATAATAGTAGCATGATTGATTGATTGATTAAACATCGAGCCCCCAGAACATAATGAAATATAGTAACTGAAAGTAACGGGTAACAGACTCGAGCAAAACAACCTAAGCATGCTAGTAAGACACTGGCTCAACCAAGGGGTGATAGGAGTGGAGGTGAGGCAATATCAAGGTTAAGGGATTCATGTGATGGGTTCGTAACAGAAACAGCTACTACTAAGGCTAGCAGAAAAGAACAACGGAAAGTATCGGTAACCAATGTTGAAAGGAACACAATGGTTCATGTGAGTGATAACTTGCCTGCAAACCCAGTAGCCTGGTACTGAGCTAAATCCTTAGAAGGGGTGTCGTAAGTATCGTCGGTTTCAACGTCGTCGTTTATCCGAGAAGAAGCAAACAAACAAGGCAGAAATAAACAATCATTATCATGGCATAGGTGCACAAACATGGGATGATGCATGTCATGTTAATAGATGCATCAAAATAAACTACTTGACAAGATAACACAATTTAATTGGACCCATATGCAATTGGATTGCATATGGAAAGATTCATTGAAATAAGTGGAAACAAATGATTACAATTAAATTATTATGTGAGAGTTGTTAGCATGATGCATGCATGACGATAACAACAAAATAACAACAAATAACAACATTAGAATCAAATTAAGATAGGGTGTAGCAATTTAGAATTTTATTATTAACTTAGGGAATTTTTGGGTGCCTTAAAGGTGACACACAAGTATTTGTTGTTTTCAACCATTTAAATTGTTCAAAACAAATAATAAAGTTGATATTTGAAAAGGTTATCAAATTTTAGTTGGAATACATGTTTCACATTTTGAAATTGGACTTAGGATTATTTAACTATGAATTAAACAATATTAAACAAGTTTTAATTGAATTTAAACAAGATTAAAATGTTTAGGCATTTTAAGTTATTCAAACCAGAAAACAAATTTTATATTTGAATAGGATATTCAAAATGGTATGAAAAACATATTTTATTTGACTTATTTGGAAATAGTATGAATTATTTATGAAATTGCAAATTACATTTGAATTATTCAAATTTGAAATTTAAATGCATTTTGAAAACTCAAAACAGAACACAAATAGGTTATTTGGAAAGATTAGAAAATCTGGATCAATAAACATACAAAACTTGTATTTATTGGATTTACAGAATAAAAGATATTAAGGTTTGAAGTTTGTGTATTAATTCTGTTATTTAAAAGGTTTTGGAATTTCAGAAAAATGCGCCGCAATGTTTTGATACCGTGCTGTTATTACCCACAGCCACTGATCCGTGGGACCGGTGGCCAGCGTGGCCACTGCGCTGGCGTGGCAGGGGGAGCCGATGACGGGTGGGACCATACCCCCTGCGCGTGGAAGAAAAATCGCAAAAGGGGTTTGCGCCCGCGGGGTCTCGAACCCGCGTGCTGGCTTGCGTGCGGAAGGCACTGAACCGATGCGGTGATGCTGTTGTTTTGGTTCAGATACCGAAAGGTTTTCTTTTCAGACAACAAGGCCAGGTATCAGCTTCTCTGACGAAACTGACGGAAGCACGATTGCAGTCGACGCAGCGGACATCAATCGATCCCAGCGACCTCGACGGGCAACGATTTGGCGAACAGAGGGAAGTAGACACGCGCGGGACGTACGTACGTTAGCAGTGAGCAGAGGGAGGGAGAGGGAAGGAGGAGCAGAGGCTCACATCGAGTGCAGATGGAGGGGGCGCGGCTGCGGCGAGGTTCAGCCACGGCGAGCCTTGCCGTCGACGGCGCGGACTCCGTGGTCCCTCCCGGCAAGCGACGAGGGGGCGGGGAGACTCCCGAGACTGCCGCGGTTCCATTCCCGTACCCCGTTGTTCCTCGAGACGGGTGCGGCGATCGGAGCTAGGTGTGGTCTGACGGCGGTGGTGCTCTGTGCAGACATTCAGAGGAGGGGAGCTAGCAGAGAGGGGATGGAAGATGGCGGCGATGGGAAGGAGCGGAGAGATGGAGCAGCTAGGGTTAGGCTAGGCTGGGTGGGTGTAGGTTTTATCGGGGCCCCGGGCTCGTACGGCGCGGCATCGAGCGGGGCAAAGGTTGATCAAACGGAGCAGGAGGCGATCGTACAGCGTGACATCAGCTCGAGGAAGATGACAGCGACAGGGGTGAGGGGTTACTGGGCCAGGTGGGGAAAATTAGGTGGGCTTAGGGGATGGGCTGGGGGTTTAGCTGCTGCCTCCTCTCTCTTTTGTTAATTTTTTGTTTCTTTTTTTTTGTAGCAAACAAAATTGGAAGAAAAGGAGGCCTTTAGGGTTAGGAAAAATCCCAGGAAAATTAGGGGGTGATTGTGAAGTTAATTTCAAACAGTTAGCAAAGATGGATTTCAAAAATGGTTAAGTTTTTGTGCTGTTTGAAAAAGATAACCAAAATTAGATGCATTTATCTATTAAATGAACTTTAATAAAAACCAACTTTTAAATAGGGTAACCCCTATGCAATTTATAACCCCTTGATTAAATTGGTGTTATAATTTGCATGAATTCAAATTGGTTGTTGTTTGAGGCTTGATTTGAATTTTAAATATGATTGGAAATTAAATGATTGATTAGAACCAACAATTTAATAGGGTGAACCCTGTTATTAGTTGGATTAGAAACATTGGAATGGTTTGTTATTTGATAATTTCCAAATGAGGTGTTGTTGATGGTTTGCTTTGAATTTGAAAACCAATCTGGGATGACTTAGTGGAATTTATAACACCATTTTATTAGTTGAACATTATGGGATAATTGGAAACAATTAAGGTTTTTATTTGGAAACAACTATTTGGATGTTGTTTGGAATTTCAAATGGAAAACAAATTGAATTTGAAAAGGGTTTGATTATTGGATGCATTTTTATAGAAATAAAACAATAGTTTGGAATCACACTTTAATGGAAACAAATAATTGTTTTATTTTGAAATATCATTTTAGAAATTGTAACATCACAAGGATGAAACAAAAGGTTTGAATTTTTGGTTTGAAATTCAAATAGAAAACAAAGGAAAACAAATGAAAACAGTTGGAAAACAACTGAAAACAGAGGAAAACAAATGGAAAACAAACAAAACAATTGCAATCAACATGATGCCATGATGCAAAACATAAAATAACAGGGAGCAAACATTCTAATGGCTATTTTTCAGACTTGGGATGTTACAAGTGCTTCCACCATCGGTGGTGTCATCACCCTCTTACTCCAAGTACTCCGACTAATCATTGCCGGTTGCGGTGGCGTCGGCCTCCCGGCCCTCTTCCTCAATGCCGGTTGCAGCGTGGGCATCCCAGCCCTCTTCCTCTGCACTGGCTTCGAGCATAGACCCGTGCTTAGAAGTGCCCGACATGTTTCTGTAATAATATTCAAATGTTTAGAAGTAGCAAAGAGTCCTTATCTACAATTTAATCAAAGGTCCTAAACCCTAAACCTACATCGTCATTGCATAGGAGCTATCAATTTAATCAAAGGTTTATTAGCAATAAAATTCTTTATATCTCGAGCATGCCTTCATGCATGTATATGTGGAATGGCAAAGTCTCATAGATCACACATCATTGTGCTTTTGTTTTTTCTAGTTCTAGCTTATGATCTTAAAATTCCATTTGAATCAATTACCCTGTTTGCTGAAGTCTAGTACTTCATGTCGACATCATTATATAACTGAATTCGTTAGGTCAAATCTTGATTATACTTTTCATCTGTGCATTTTAATTGGCAACTATGTTGGAAATGCAGGAAATATCTTAAGAATGCATTTGTGCCCCCATCCCCTCACCCTATGAATTTAAGAATGCAAAGTTTCATTTGTAACGAATTTAAAATGTTTCTTGTCAGACTACAAAAGGTGCAGGTGTGCCTGTTATCTTGGACGCAGGTGGAATGGATGCTCCAGTCCCTGGAGAACTACTTGGGCTGGTGGATATTTTTAGTCCAAATGAAACGAAGCTACCACGTTTGACTGGGATGCCTACAGAGACTTTTGAACAGATGGGGCAAGCTGCAGGAGCATGCCATAAAATGGTGAGACCTCTAAATTGAATTTATTGTTATGTAGTTGGTTTCTCTCCATTTTTTGTATATTCAACTATACCTTCTAATTTAGGTGCCTTGTTCAGTTGTTGCTAGTCATTACTTTTTTTGCAGGGGTCACTGCCAGTAATTGTTTCGCTGCTTTTGGCTAGCAATGATCATGGATTTAAATATCTTTATTTTAGAAAATTTGCTTATATAATGTTGTGTTACAATGTTGATCGAATAATAGCCTTCTCTAACGACACACATGTTCCCATACACCTATTAGGAATGCCGACTTCTACTGTTCTTGTCATATATAATTTTCCAAGGGCTTCCATTGTACCTATGGATGAAAGATTTGATAGATATATAGTCTCAACATATATGCTATCTACATATAAGTTAATTTGTTGATCCGAAAACACTATATGAACACTGCATATTTGGTTACTATCTATGAATTGGCTGCTAGTTACACAAGGTATGCTAATAAAAAGAATTATTAATTCCCCCTGTTGTTATAGGTTGGTAACATTACTAAAATTTGCCCCTCTCCTTACATCACATTATTGTGCTTCAATAGAACATGGGCTTCATAATTCGTACTCCACTTTAAGCTGCCAGTAGGACAATGACAGTTACTGCATTTATTTTGTCCTGTCCTGGTAGGTGATATTAGAATTAGGTCAAGATGACATTGTGATCCCAGAAAATATAAACAGAGGAAAATACCAAAGAAATGTGTATGGCTCTAACCACGGGACCTGCTGACAGATAATGGAAACAATTGAGTACAAAATCAGGTGCATCAATGCAAGTTGCAAATGTACCGGATCACTGACTATATATATAGATGAATTGACAGGTTTCCTGGAACATGACCATACCAACACAGCAAGCTGATTCATACGGAAATACTTCTGCAGCTTGCTAGTACTTGTTTCTGTTGAACAAAGAACAAGATGATTCAAAGTAAACATATATTATGCAAACAGATGAGAACTGAAAGTATTATCTGTGAGCAAACTTTTTACTTCTAAACATACTACAGTACAAGTCTAAGATCGTCCCTGAATTCCTCCTTGGCAGCAACAGATTCGTCTAATTTAACTGATTTTCATGTTTTGTCACAACAGATTCATCTAATTTAATGCCATAGCAAGGCACGGGAATTCGACGAAAAATTTCGGCATGCCCTTTGCTAAAAAAGGCCATGCCAGAGTGCCAGAAATTCGCCGGAACGGAAACGAATCGGCGTTCCGGCGAAACTTTGCCAACTCAATGTGTACCTGCACAAAACCCATCCCCAATCCCCTCAATCTACTGCCATATTCAGAAATGAAGTTGTACTGTGGTTCGCAAACTTCACTCGCACAGTTGCACTTCTCTTTGCGGAAGTCCTATGTATTTCCACAGCAGAAAGCACTATCAGGAAATAAACTCAACATTGTGGTCAAGTAACAAGCAGCACTGAATTATTGACCCAATAATGCGTTTGATTGACTTCTTGCTAGTCTATTTCCATTTTCATCGAAATGAATACTTGATTGACAAATGGGTTCGGTTTTGTATACTGCTTCATGCATCAAGATTACGTCATCAATTAGCTACATCTGAGCTAGTGCATGTAACATAGAGTCACGGTAGCACAAGATTCTGCGGGTGTTGGGCAGTTTGCTGAAAGTGTAAAAACAAGTGTGATTCCATCTCTTCTTCTTTTTTCAGACAAAGGATGTGGTCAGAGAAACGTTGATAAAACAATGCTATGTTGGATTCGAAGGAATGTTCATATATGAAACTATATAAGAAAAAATAATCAACAGAAGCGCATACTCTGTCTGATTGCATCCATTAACATCATGTCAACAGGAAAGAAAACGGAGCAGGCTTGTTATGGTCAACGGCAAAGAAAACGGAGCAGGCCGGCGGCGCTTGGGAAACGAACGAACCTATGCTCGAACGGTGGCGCTAGGGAGGACGCTCGAGGCCGAGAACGGTGTGGACGTCGTCGTGGACGTGCGGCTCCTGCTCCTGCTCTTGGAAGGCGTGGCGAAGGCGCGACTCCTGCTCGCTGGACCGAAGGCGAAGGTGCGGCTCCTACTCCTGCACCTTCTCGCTGACGGCGTGGCGAAGGCGCGACACGGCAGCTCGTGCTTGCTGGAGTCTTGGAGGGGGTGTAGGCGAGACGGCGAGGGTGAGCGAGAACGGCGAGGGTGAGCGAGAACGGCGAGGGTGAGTGAGAACGGCGATGGCGACGGCGGGATCGCGTGAGACAGGGGAGGGGGCAAGACAGGGGAGGAGGCGAGATCTGTGGCTAACTGTGGAAGACAGCGCGCGTGTCGGGGCCACATGTCATTTGCTGGAAGCAAATTCTGTGGCGCATCCACGAAGCGATGCACCATAGAATTGTGCGAATTCTGTGGCGCACCGTGCACCTTGGTGCGCCACACAAATATGTGGGCGTAATGTGTGGCCACATATGCGGGGCCACATGTCATTGGCTTGAGGGCAATTCTATGGCGCATCCCTTTGGCTATGCGCCACAGAATTGAGAGAATTCTGTGGCTGCGCCATAGAATTGAGTGTAAAAATAAAATAAAAAGAAAACACTCTTTATGGTGACAAATGTGTGTTAATAGCCTATTGGTTTGGCTGTGAGGTAAATAACCCTAGAGTCATGGGTTCGAATCCTGGTGTTGCCCCACATGTTTTCAATATTTTATTTAGTTATAATTAAATAAAAAAAGAAAACAGTAAATTATAATTAAAGAAAGAAAACACACATTTATTAGTAGAAGATTTTTTTATTTAACGTCTCTTCACAATCTTGTCTGACACACACATATGGTTGTCTAACATACACATGCGCATATATACACAAAAAAGTCTTTTTCGTCTCGGTTCTGATCTAGCTTTGCGTCTCTTGCCCTTTTTGTTGCCGACTAAATACTTTATGCCGGCCACCTTAGGATTTCTTCGCGTGAACGGACAACCTTGGGTAGGTAGGGATGTCTTCCTTCTTACTTTACCAGTAGTAACCATGTCAAAGTGCTTGTCGAACTCCTCCTCGATTTTCGGATCACCGTTCTTGTCCAAGTCTTCCTCGTCGGCGTCTCCTTCCATTCCGATGATGCTCCTCTTGCCCCTCCCCACGACAACACGGGTAAGCCTTGATGGGTCGGTGATGAAGAAGCATTGGTCAACTTGGCTAGCGAGTACCCATTGTTCATTTTTCGCGGATGCGTTCTTCGATTTGACATCGGGTATAAACATGGTGGTAAAATACAGTCCTTCTTTCTTGACATTCTGGGCCCATCTCACACGGAACATTGGCACCACCGTCTCTCTGCGGTAGTTGAACTCCCATATCTCCTCGATTTTTCCGAAGTATCTTTCCTTGACATTAGTCTCGTCATCGCCGTATGATAGCATAGTTACTCCTGAGTTTTGATTTTCGCTACTTTTGTCCTTGTCCTCGGTGGAGAATCTGTAACCGGAGATGTCGTACCCCTGATAGGTCCTTACGTTCTACCCGGAGCCCTGTGATAAGGTCTATATGAGTTTTTTATCTTCCGTAGAAGGCATTTTGCTCCGTTCTTCAATCAGTTGACTTTGCTTGAACCAACGCGTGAAGCCGGAGGTGTGCTCTTTGGTTACGTCTCCCATCTTCCTCTGCCCGCCCATTTCGATGTAATTCCGTTTGATTAAACTTTTGTGATCTTCCACGAAAGGCTCGATCAATTTTAAGTGTTGTAGCGCGACCCGGTGAGCCCTTTCAAAGTCATCGCGTCGTTTCTGAATGCCGACATGGACGTCGCGGCAGCCCTCGCGGTGACCGACTCCGGTGAGCCTGCCGAGGTGCGTCCTGGTGGACAGACCGACATCCTGGTCGTCCTCGGTGCTTAGGTAATTGTCGCGGAAGGAGATGCACTCGTTGGTTAGGAATCCTTTGGCCATGCTTGCGTCTGGACGGGCCCTATTGCAAAAGCATCCTTTTAGGACATCAGTCTGCCTTTCCATCAGCATCATGTAGTGCAGGAACATCGGGCCGAGATGCCTGATGTCATCAACAACATGGTGAAGAAGATGGACGCATATATCACAGAATGCCGGCGGGAAGTAAATCTTGAGCTCGCATAGTATCACCACGATCTAATCCTGTAGCATCTTGAGCTGCCTCACGCCGATCGACTTCCGGGTGATAACGTCAAAAAAGTTGCAAAGGCCAAACAACGTATCACAGACGTGCTCGTCCATTATCCCTCGGATCGCAACGGGAAGTATCTGCCTCATGAGCACGTGACAATCGTGAGACTTCATCCCGGTGAACCTCTTCTTCGCTAAGTCCAGATATCTGCTTATACTCCCTGAGTATCCGTGAGGAATTTTGACTTCTAGGAGGCACCTGAAAAACTGCTCAAGCTCCGGCGGACTCAATGTGAAGCAGGCAGCGGGAAGCACCACCATGTTCTTCTTAGCCTTTTTGCGGGGACGTTGAGTCCCTTCCGTCTTATCCTCATCATTCACATCATCATCATCATCACTATCGGCGGGGCCCTGTAGATTTTTCCTAATGCCAAAATGTTTCAGATCATATCTTGCTTTCGGCACATCCTTGGACTTTTACGAATTGCAAATAGTGCCACGCAGACTCTCCGTAACATTTTTCGTAATGTGCATCACATCGAGGCTATGGGGGCGTGTGTAGGACCGGCCAGTACTCCAAGTCGTGCAAAACAGACCTTGCTTTACATACACCCAGTAGTGGCTCTGGCTTGGGTCGCTTCTTTTGCGGCGAAGGGCACTCATCCCAATTTTTCACAAGCTCGTCGATTTCTGCGCCGCTCCTCGTTCTTGGGGCTCCATCGGGCTCGTCTTTACCATTGAACAACTCACCGCGTTTTCTCCATGGGTGATCCAGGCGAAGCCACCTTCGAGCCCCTGGGTACACGGTTTTCGAAGACCCAGGATCCCTTGGTACCTGGAGATGCGGGATCCCGTCCATGCACTTCACGCAGCGGCAGAATCCGTGGCCGACCTGGGCAGATACATACGCGTAACCACGATAGTCCGTGACCGTCATGAGTAACGCGACTCTCATATCGAAATAATCTCTACTGTAGGTGTCCCACGTACGGGGTGGCGTCTTCCACAACGTGTCTAACTCGTCTTTCAGTAGCCCGAGATACAAATGCATGTCGACACCAGGTTGTTTTGGCCCCTGGATAAGAATACTCAAGTGTATGTACTTTTTCTTGGTGCACAGCCACGGGGGTAGGTTGTAAGGCCATACAAACACGGGCCAGCTGCTATGCGTGCTACTCTGGTTGCCGAACGGATTGAGTCCATCGGTGCTCATACCCAGCCTGACGTTCCTCGCGTCGCCCCCGAAACTCGGGAAAGCTATGTCCAATGCTTCTTACTGGGCAGCGTCTGCAGGATGTGTCATGATATAGCCCTTCTCCGGATCTTCTTTCGGCTTCTCCCTTTCCGCGTGCCATTGCATGAGCTTTGCTTCCTTAGGGTCCACGTAGTACCGCTGAAGATGGGGAGTGATAGGAAAGTACCATACCACTTTTCGAGGAACTTTCTTGTTGTTGGTTCCACTCTTGTATCGTCCGTGGCCGCACTTCGGACATGTGGTTCTCTCCTTGTATTCCCCCCGATAAATTACACAATCATTGATGCAGGCATTGAATTTTTTGTGCGGTAGGTCAAGAGGGCACACGACTTTCTTGGCCTCGTTGATACTACTTGGCAATGTGTTCCCCCCAGGAAGGCGATCGTGCCAGAATTTGATGTTCTTGTTGAAGCTCGAGTCGGTCCATTTGTTTTGCGTCTTCATCTTCAGAGCAGCAAGCGTTACATGCAAGCGCGTATCCTCGGGGTGGCACCCAGGAAACAACGGAGTCACCCCATCTATCTCCATTTGCGCCAGCTTGGCTTTCTCCCTGGCTGTAGCTCTGTCGTTGCTCGTCTCCTTGAGCAGCAGATCCTGAACATGAGAGTCCTGCAAGGCCAAAATTAGCGGGGTATCCGTGTTCACGCCTTCATCGTCATGTTGATCTTCTCCGCTGACATATCCTTCTTCATGATGATCTTCTCCGCCGTCATTTCCTTCGTCACCTTGCTCGCCCTCGTCTTCGTGCACAGCTTTTGCTGCCGGTGCCGCCTGGGTGTGGTCGTCAATGAAACCGCGTCTGAGAAGGTGCTCCTCCAACTGTCCGGAATCAGGGTCAATCCAGCGCACGAGTTTGCATGATCGACACGTACATCTTATCTGCCGCCTGTTGCATCGAATCATGTCCGCCTTCGCGTCTTTCTTGTATCTAGCGATTCGAGCAGAGCTCATTTCGAGTACCATGGTTTCCTTCACACACATAGAGCAGAAAATTAGAACCGCAACATGCACACACTTGCATAGTCGCCGGAAAAATTCGGCATGACCTCTCCTATAAGTAGGACATATGGGGTAGTGCAAAAGTTTGCCGAAATGGAAATGAATCAACATTTCGGCAAACATCCATGCACCATAGCCGCCCGCGCGCGACAATCGGTCCACCTGCATGACAAGCACCCATACACACCGATGGCCACACAAGACATGCATATGCACCTCCAACTATACTCACCTAGTAGATTCGATACCGAGACGCGAAAAGAGCGAGGAGGGAGGGATCAGAGTATAGATGGAGGATAGGGCTTCCCCTCAACAACAAGAAACCTCACCAACAATTATATATATCAAACAAATTAGGTTCACCTACCAAAAATGGAGAATTAAATGTGTAAAATGGGAGGGAAGAGAAGGGGTCGAGTTAGCAAGAGACTTGTGAATGAAATGAGGGAGGGGAGAGAGAGGAGGCTGCCATCTTTATGTGCACAGTGCATATATTTTGTGGCGCACCCACAGTGTATTCTGTGGCACACGGCTAGGCTGCGCCACAGAGAAGCCACATTCTATGGCGCACGGGGACACGTGCGCCACAGAATATGGTTTTCTGTGGCGCACCAGAAACCGTGCGCCACAGAAAAACCATATTCTGTGGCGCACCTATGTCACTGCGCCATAAAAATAGTTGTTCTGACAGCTAGTACAATGATTTTTGCGGTCCCCACAGACTTTTTGTGGCGCACAATGGAACCATGCGCCACAGAATTATCGTTTCCTGTGGCGCACCACTGGCCGTGCGCCACAAAATTTTATTTCTATGGCGCATGGCTGCACGGTGCGCCATAGAACTGCATCCATAGAAAGGCACTTCCCTACTAGTGACCTGCACACAACACAACAAAAATACTTTGTCCCAACGGTATAGTGAGGTTGTCAATCTCACCGGTCTTGCTGAATACAGAGATTAGACGTATAGGGTGGAAACTAATGTATGCTTGCAGTAAGTAAAGAAAGGAGGAAATTGTAGTGGTTAGTTTAATAGTGTAGGAAAATGGACCAGGGTTTTGTTTTTCTCCCTAGTGGCAACAGCACACCCGCCCCCCCCCCCCCCCCCCCCCCCCGTCACGTTTCTGTCACTCGAGCACAGGCGAAAAGGAGGCATGAACCCACTATCGAGCATAAATACTCCCTCTTGGAATCACTGGAACTACTTGGCCAGAGCACCACTAGCAACGGAAAGCATGCAAGATCACAAATAACATATGCAATAAAGACTATAATCAACTTGGCATAGGTTCAATATTCATCGGATCCCAGCAAACACAACACAAAGGATTACATAAGAACAATCTCGATCATGTTAGGCAGTTCACGAGATCTAAACATGGAGGCATATGAGGAGAAGACAACCATCTAGCTACTGCTATGGACCCGTAGTCCAAGGATGAACTACTCGCGCATCACTCCGGAGGTAGGCATGGTGATGAAGAGGCCTCCGGTGATGATCTCTTCTCCGGCAGGGTGCCGAGAGACAGCTTAAGAACCCCCCGATCTAGGGTTGACGATGACGGCGGCTGTGGAACTTTTCGGGGATTTTTGATCAGGTATCTAGGTTTTTCCATCCGGGGGGGATAAATAGACAAAAGGGCAAAGACGGTGGAGCCCTGGGGGCCCACACCACCCCCCGGCGCCGCCAAGGGGGGCGCCACCCCATGGTGTGGCCCGTCTTCGACTCCTTTTTGGTCTTCTGGATGCCTCCGGGGAAAATAGGAACTTCAGGATTTGTGGGGTCCAATTCCGAGAATATTTCCAGAACAACTTTTCTGAAATAAAAAACACCAGAAAACAGGGAACTGGCACTTGGCATCTTGTTAATAGGTTAGTCCCGAAAGACGTGTAAAAATTACATAAAGAAGGGAGAAAACATGTAGCAATTGGCATAATATTATCATGGAGCATCAGAAATTATAGATACGTTGGAGACGTATCAAGCATCCCCAAGCTTAGTTCCTACTCGTCCTCGAGTAGGTAAACGATAAAACACAATAATTTCTGAGGTGACATGCTACTAACATAAACTTGATCATAAAAATGTAAAAGCATATGTAAGCTGAGATCATAGAACTTTTAACACAAACATGATAAATATAACTTTAATAATAAAGCATAGCAATCACTTTTGCATCATAATAAGTATCTCAAATAAAAGGTCATGAATAACAATATAAAGAAAGATATACGTTTGTTTCAAGTATAGAGAAAGCATGGCAAAGTGATATTTCGCTAGTCCTTAAGAGTGGGGCAAAACCTAAATGCCAGGACACCTTCAAAGTTCATGAGGAAGACTAGAGTAAATAATTTAAGAACATGCAATGACACATCATGAATCAATTTATAATGTTTCTGGGACAAATGCGCATAAAACTCAGAATTGCAAAAATGCTCTCTCAACTGTGCATAAAGTTAGAAGATGGAGACTCAACATAAAAGTAAAAGAAAGGCCCTTCGCAGAGGGAAGCAGGGATCATTCATGTGCTAGAGCTTTTTATTTTATTAAACAGAGGTATGAAAAGTGTGACACTCCCCTCATCCATCTTTCACAAACCATGGCTAACCGAATCCTCGGGTGCCTACCAACAATCACATACCATGGAGGAGTGTCTATATTTTGGGAGATGTATGCTAATGTCAACGAATGGTAAACTAGAAAATACAGTACGTCACAAGCCAACTAGATTCACAAGAGCGGCTCCCATATGAAGGACGCATCTGGGTAGAAGGTCATCCCTTTTTCTCTTCTGTTTACACAATTATGCTTTGACTGATAAATCAGGGGGGGAAATAATGAAGAGATTTTGTGTGTATTAATTTGGGGCTAGGCACCCCGCTGCGAGATTTTCTGTCATTTGGATAAGCGGATGAAGCCACTAGTCCAGGGTGTTAAATCCAATCAACAAGTGAGATAAAGATTATATATTTACGTCCTCATGAGAAAAAATAGGAACATAAAGCAGGAGTAATTTTGAAGGTTTTAAAGGTAAGACATGAGCAATTTACTTGGAGTGGCAGTTAAATACCACATGTAGGTAGGTATGGTGGACACAATGGGAAAACTTTGTTTTAGGGAGTTGGATGCACGAGTAGAGCTCATACTCAGTACAGGTGGAGGCTAGCAAAAGACTGGGAGCGACAAATCAAGAGAGCATAAGAGCCATAATCGTGCATAGCGACATAAACATCATTAATTAAAGCATAAGAGGTATCACAAGTTCAAAAACTAAATGATCATAGAGGCTATTAGTGACTGGTTCATAGTCATAAGCATGGTGTGAGCATGCGCCAATTCAACCAAATAAAACATTCAAAGGAGAATACCATAAATTTATGCTTCAACATGACAAGAACAACTCATGAATCTTTCAATGGCACATTAAACACTCTCAGCTATTTGAGGCTAATCATGCTACTCAATAACCACAAGGCTTTAAAACTAAAATAACATCTAGCATGATATGAAAAAGTTCTGGCCACAATCTATACAAGCTTCTACTTACACCATTAAAAATTCTATACAAGATATGTTTTAACAAAAATACTATTCATGATACAGCAAGCAAACATGAGAGCACTCACATAACACTACTAAAACTAACAGCTCTGATAAGAGATACATGCAAAATAGGAGCTAAATAAATGCAGCAGCCAGACAAAAATTAAGAATACAAAGTATTCCCATGAAAAAATGGAGCGTGTCACTCTCCAATAAAAGAATGTTGGGGTCCAACCAAGCTTATTGCAAAAATAAAAACAAACTGAAAGCAAAAAATAAAAGACGCTCCAAGTAAAGCACATAAGATGTGACTGAATAAAAATATAGTTTCATTAGAAGTGACCTGATAATTTGTTGATGAAGAAGGGGATGCCTTGGGCATATCCCCAAGCTTAAATGCTTGAGTATTCTTGGAATTTGCTGGGATGTACCACCGGGGCATCCCCAATATTAGGCTTTACACTCTTCTTGATCACATCATATCATCCTCTTCTCTTGACTCTTGAAAACTTCCTTCACACCAAAGTTCTCACAATCTTCATTAGCAACGTTAGTGCAATCGAAATAATAAATTCACATGGTTCATTTTCAACACAAGTCTAACACTCAAATACACATTAGCTACTCTGTAAACTTATTTTAAAACTCTTTTTCTCAAAAGAACACCAAAAGAAAGAGATTAAGATGCAAATGCAATTATTGGCAGAAATCTGCCAAAACAGGACAGCAGGTAAAGATGATTCTTTTCGAAAATCTTCTGTTTCTCAAATCAAAACATGGTCAACTAAGAAAAGTTGCATATATAGCCCAGTATTACGCACAAAAAAACTCAGGTCATTTTGAATTTTCAGTGATTTTATACGGAATTAACAGTGGATAGCAGAAATCCGAAATATAGCCTCAACTTTCCACTAGAGGCTTTACTTGGCTCAACAAAAACACAAAAGAAAAGATGCATAGGGGTTGCTAAGGAAATAGAGAACACCCAGGTGCAAAGAAAACAAAATAAAACGAAGGAAAACGGGTTGAAAACGGAGAAATAAAATGGGTTGTCTCCCGGTAGCGCTTTTCTTTAACGCCTTTCAGCTAGGCATAGAAAGCAACTCAAGTATTTTCAAGTGAAGAAGCATCAACATCATAGCTTTCTCTAACAATAGATTCAAAAGGTAGATTCATTATCTTTCTAGGAAAGTGTTCCATACCTTTATTGAGTGGGAATTGATATTTAATACTCCCCTCTTTCATATCAATAATAGCACCAGCAGTTCTAAGAAAAGGTCTTCCCAAAAAAATAGGACAAGAAGCATTGCATTCAATGTTCATAACAAAAAAATCAACAGGGACAAGGTTATTGTTAACCATAATAAGAACATCGTCAATTCTACCAAAAGGTTTCTTCTTAGCATTATCAGGAAGATGAACATCCAAATAACAGTGTTCCAACAGTGGTAGATCAAGCATATCATAAAGCTTTTTAGGTATAACATAGATACTAGCACCAAGATCACACAAAGCATTGCAATCAAAATCATTTACTTTTATCTTAATGATGGGCTCCCAACCATCATCTAATTTCCTAGGGATAGATGTTTCAAGTTTTAGCTTTTCTTCTCTAACTTTCATGAGAGCATTTGTAATATGTTTAGTAAAGGCCATATTCATGGCACTAGCATTGGGACTTATAGCAAGGTTTTGTAGGAACATAATAACTTCAGAGATATTGCAATCATCAAAATCAATATTATTATCATCAAAAGTAATGGGGCCATTATCTCCCACGTCTCTAAAAATTTCAGCACTTTTATCAGAAGCAATTTCAGCAATTTGAGGCAATTTAGCACGTTTCACTGAAGGGGTGGAGACTTTGTTAACACCAACTACTTTACCATTGATAGTAGTAGGTTTACTAGCACTTAGAGGTTCAGTTTTACTAGTGGTGGTGATAGTGCAACTTTAACAATATTATTCTTTCTAGCCAATTCATCTTGTCTTTCCCACCTAGCACGTAATTCAGCCATCAACCTAACATTATCATCAATTCAAACTTGGATGGCATTCAAAGTTTAACTTTCTTTAACATCATGTGGCAAAACCTTCAGTTTTAGAAAATCAACATCAATAGCTAGGCTATCTACTTTAGAGGCAAGAACATCTATTTTACCAAGCTTTTCATCAACAGATTTATGAAAAGAAGTTTGTGTGCTAATAAATTCTCTAAGCATGTTTTCAAGATCAGAGGTAGATCTTTTATTATTATTGTAGGAATTGCCATAAGAATTACCATAACCATTATTAGGAGGATAAGGCTTATAATTGTTTCCACCAAAATTATTTCAACTTGAGCAACCAAAGAGGCTAAAGGAACATTATTTGGATCAACTTGAGCTTTACCATTAACAAGCATAGACATAATAGCATCAAGCCTTTCACTCAAAGAGGTGGTTTCCTAAACATAATTTACCTTCTTACCTTGTGGAGCTCTCTCAGTGTGCCACTCTGAATAATTTATCATCATATCATCAAGAAGCTTTATTGCATTGCCCAAAGTGATGGACTTAAAGGTGCCTCCAGCAGCTGAATCCAACAGGTTCCTTGAGGAGAAATTGAGTCCTGCATAAAAGGTTTGTATAATCATCCAAGTAGTCAGTCCATGAGTGGGACAATTCTTCACCATAGTTTTCATTCTTTCCTAAGCTTTAGCAACATGTTCATTATCAAATTGTTTAAAATTCATTATGTCACTTCTAAGGGATATAATTTTAGCAGGAGGATAATATTTTCCAATGCAAACATCTTGACACTTAGTCCATGAATCAATACTATTTGTAGGCAAAGATAGCAACCATTCTTTAGCTCTTCCTCTCAAAGAGAAAGGAAATAATTTTAGTTTAATAATATCTCCATCCACATCTTTTGCATCTCACATAGTTAAACAAAATTATTAAGGTGAGCAGCAGCATCATCAGTACTACCACCAGAAAATTGCTCTTCCATAACAAGTGTCGTGGGATAATCACGGCAGACGTTACCGGGGGTAACTTATGTTGGGGCAATTCGACTCTGGTGTTTGGGAGAGGGTTTTGCTCAGGGGAAATGACGGCGATGAACGATCTGGTAGCCGACAATCAAGTCGCCGAGTCTCCGATCTAGGTTGATTATCTCAACTCTGGTATTACAGGGGATACTCGAATAGCTAGTAAAACTCGTGTCTAATCTAACCCTAGGTGCCGGCTTATATAATATCCGGCCCCCATGGCCTCCTCTCCAAGGCACACTCGGAATCCTACCTGGGCACCGCTTACTACCCTAAGTTTCCTTATCGAAACCCACAATCCGGGTTACGAGGCCTACACTCTTGGGCCTTCTAGAAACTCCTTAAGCCGGGTCTTGCGCAGCTCCCTTTGGGCCGAATTACACCTTGGCGTTAGCATACCGGGTTATCATCCCTCCATCAGTAGTCCCCAGAATAGCCTGGGCTTCACGAGATCCTCCTTGAAGCGCATGCTATTCCCTGCAAAAATAACAAACACACAAGTTCATAAAAGGCCGGGTTAGGTTGCTTTGATAAACAGCTAGGCCTAACTCCTCAGGTGGTCCATATAACAACCCGGCTTTCTTCGAGTCCAACGTTTCTTTCCCGGGTCAACACTCCGAGGAAAAACACAGGAGACCCGGCTCACTTTGTTCACCAATTAATCCGAATATCACGGAAAGGATTCGCCCCGATCTTTTCCGGATATTCCGCACAAGCACTTAACCTCTTATCCCAAAAAATCCGGGCGGGTATCCCCCCTCCCGAAATTTTTGGCTCCCGCTCCCTAGTCTAGGTTTTCCCGCCCACACCTATAAATAGGCGCCTTAGGGGAAAACCTAGATCCAACGTTTCATTTCTCCATCTCTTTGCCTCCTTCACCTCCAAGCTCCATTGGCGCTCCTTTCTCAAACTCAACGCCGCGCCGCCACGGAGCCCGCGGGGGAGCAGCCGGAAGCGAGCCGCCGCCGCCTGCGCTCTGCTTCCGCCCGCGCCGCGCTGCCGTCGACCACCGCCGCTGCGCCCTCGAGCTGCACACCGGGAGATCCAGAGGGCCACCGCAACTGCGCCATTTGTCGCCACCGCGCTCTCCTCCAAGCCTCACCGGTGAGTTTCCTTCCTCCATGAATCTCATCCTTAAACTTTACTCGAATTAGATTGGATCTTAGTTCTGCCTCATAGATGGCTTTCTTACTCCGCCACGATTGAGTAGTCCATGTTCCGTTCCTCCCCAACCAGTGTGTAAATTAGATCAATAGTATACCTCCATTAGTCGTGGTCACCAATTTCTCTGTAAATCTCTAAGTCTAGATCCAATCTGCCAAAGATCCCCGTAATTGCTCTTTTATACCCGGATAATCCGTAATCTCTGGATCTCTTAGTCGCTCTTTGGTTAACCGGACAATCAATCATTTTCCGGGTCTTAATTACTTATACTCTGCACTTTTCATCTCCTGTTTTGTAGACTACGCACATGGCACCCAAGACCAAGGGAAAATAGCCGGCGAAAGCGAGGCCGACACAATCCATATCCGCCAACTGGGCTAAGTCCGCCGTGACCAAGGCCAAGTTGGACGAGCTCGCTGAGTCGGGCGTCCTTCCTTCCCAGGAGGATATCCACTGGCGAGTCCCGGGAGATGAGACCCGGCCCACCCCTGGTCCTAATGAGGTAATCTGTTTTGTTGAGCACGTGATCCGAGGATTCCGTCCCCCGGGTCACTCCTTTTTCCGTGAACTTCTTAGCCACTATGGCCTCCGAGTCTTTGACATAGGGCCCAACTCTATGTTAAACATCACCCATTTTATCGTTCTCTACGAATCATATCTATGCGTCCCCCCAAATCTTGCTCTGTTCCTTGAGTTATTCCAATGCAAACCGTGCCGCGAAAGCGGTGACGGGGCCCTCCTGGCTTGCGACGGAGTGTCAATCCAGAGGCGGAAGAATTCGCCGATGCCGACTTTGAGCCTCAACTCCCATGTCAAGCACTGGCAGAAGTCCTTCTTCTATTGCCGGGACACTTCCCCACCCGGCGAAAAGAAGTTGCCGGGTTTCTCCGAGGGCCTCCTCGATCTATCCGACACTTTCAATGCTTTTGCTTCTGAGTCGGATAGGGAGTCCATCCAACCCCTCTTAGCCAAACTCGCTGTCCTTTCCGCCCAGGGTCTCCTTGGGCTTAATTTAGTTAAAACTTGGGTGAATTTCCGAATCCAACCCAACTCCATCCGGCCCAAGCTGATGTCCGAGTATTCTGGGCACGTCACGGATTCGCTCCGCTATTCCTTGAGGAACTATCCGGCTGCTGATACAAACAAGATAATCAAAAGTTTTTTACTGATAAAGCAGAAGTGATCCGGACCATAGCTGGCTTAGAGCCATATACCCGCGACCACCCGGCTCCAGCGATAAGATCCGGCCTTGGTTCTTTTGTTCTTGTACTTTTGCCTAATGCAACTACTAACTTTCATCTTTATGCCTTTATCTCAGGAGGGCAGCGCCTTCTGGAACACCGAGACTCCCCCTACCTCCGAAAACCCGGAAGAGGATGAGGAGCCGGCTGACTCGGAAGAACGTACCATCCGGGTTTCACCCATCTTAATTTCTGTTAACTTGCCTTTCCATACTTTCTCTTTTTTCGACTGTGTACTATGCTTCTCAGGGCTGGAGGATAAGGAGGACAGAGAAGATAAGGAAGACCCGGAGGAGACCGAGAGCGACGAAAGCGAGGCAGAGCCGGAAGCTGAAGTTGGGGCCAAGAGGAAGCCCGAGGGGTCGTATTCAAGGTTCCATATTCCTCCATGTCCTCCAAACCATATTCATTTGCTAACATGCGCGAGCTTAATCAACAATTGTCCGACTCACCATTGAAGGAGCCCCCTAAGGTCAAGCGCAGGGTAACCCGGAACTCCCCGGGTGAGGATCCCCTAAACCCGGGTATCCCTTCGTCCCCAGCCCGCCGCGCCGGTACTTCCCAATCTCATCCTTCCAATTCACCTCGAAGACATCCTTCTCCCAATCACCCCCTAGCTGGAAAACTCCGAGTCTCACTTTCTCAATCTTTATCAGCCTCGTCCGGATCTAGCAACGAGCTTCCAGCGGACTTCGTGGTGAATACTGGGTAAGTTGTATTTCTTGCTATCCGATATACTGGCTCTTTCGATAACCTTCACTCATTACTACTGACCATTTATTTTACTTTCCTTAGCGTCCAGGTCACGATCAGTGACCCGGACAACATGGATCTGCATAACCGGGAAACTCAGGATCCGGTTGATAATGTGAACGCCGCGACTGACGGCGTTGAAGAAGAAGACCAAGGAAGAGACCCGCTGACAGACCCGGCCAGGCAGGAGGCCGAGTCTCCCAATCAATCAGATGGACCCGGGGTTGACGACGTCGAGGTTGTGGGCGCGAGGATGGGTGATCCCAATCCTGACACCCAGGCATCCCGGGTATCCCCCCCCGAGGCACGAAAGGACTCCACCTCCAAGTAACCCGGCCGCCGGCTCTTTCGGTACAAAACCAGGTGATATGAGCTTTGCCGAGATGCTTGACGCTCTGCATACCCTGAGAGCTGACGAAGAAGGCATTCTAGAAGCCTTGGTATCCAAGCACGAGGTAAATTCAACTAATACTGCCCGTATATTTGTCTAGTCCCCAAGTTCCGAGTGAACTTATGCATAATTTACTTGGAACTTTCATAGAATATCCGACTGATAGTTCTTTTTTGTCCGACTAACACTTCCTTGTGTTTCCACGCAGGCATACGTAACCCACTCTGAGGAAGTGTTGGCTAAAACCACCAAACTCCTCGAGGTGGAGACGAAGCTGCGTGAATCAGTTGAAGCTGATGCCAAGAAACTGGGGAAACTTGCGAGAAAGTATAGAAAGAGATCCCATGTTGCGGAGGATGAACTGACCGAGCTATCTGCCCAGATTGTCGATACTCACCGTGCTTTGATTGGTAATGATTCCCGGCTCACTAATCGTAACCCGGATTTTCATTCTGATAAACACTCGGAATTCCTTATTTGCACCTTTCTGTTTTTCTGTAGGGCCGGATGATGAGATTCCGGATGAAGATGACATAGCGAAGCTGAAGACCATAAAGAGCACAATCCGGCAACTCTGTGCCGGCACCAAATGGGTTCTGCAAGATTTGAAGTGGCCGCGTACTGGACGTGGTGGTTTGAGCACACTGCTTGATGCGTGCTCCACCATCCCCGAGTGGATCGAGCACTGGAAACGCTCATCGTGCCGGGTTGGAGTAACCCGGGGGCTTGCTCTGGCTAAAGCGTACTTTCCCAAGCTTGAGCCGGCAAAGCTCGTTGGCGGGTTTCCAGAATTCAACAATGATGGCTCCAAGTTTTCAGCCAAGAACTACAAAGCCATCCAAAAAGAGGTTCGTCACTCGGCTAGTCTGATTGCCGATAGTCTGGATGTCAGTCTGATTGTTCCACCATACGACGCTGAGGATAAGCCAATTCAGTCGGATCTTCCGAAGCCTTATGACATGCTAGCACGGTGGAAGGCGGAAGCTGCTCAAATGAGGGAAGAGGCCGCGAAGAAGAAGGCTGAGGCCGATACTGCGCCTACAACCTCTACGCCGGTTGTTCCTCCTCCCGCGCGCGCCGGTACTGCTGCTGACACGGACGCTGCTGCCGCGAAGACCGTCGAAGAGCAAATCAAAGACCCGGCTGCCCAGGACAACACTCAAGACTCGACCCAACAGGACGAGTGAAGTTTCACCTACTGCCTCAAACATTTTATTCGGCCAAGGGGCCTTTAAAACAATTATTCTTTTGATAGTGCGCCTGTGCACTTTTTGATACTATCACCTCGGTTTGTAATAAGTTAAAGACCTTAATCGCTTTCTTGGCCCTTCTGGCATTTTGCATGATCTTAATATTTCCTATCTTTGAGCTTTTCATTGCTGGTTTTCCGATTTTTCGTTACTTTTTCCTAATGTGAGACTCGGTTTCCGGGTCTCGGGGGTTTGGACAAGTGGACTTTTTTCTAAGTCCCCAAGTCCCCAAGACTCGGATTTTTGGGTTTTTGAGCTGAATAGCTAGATAATTTGTTTTCTTTTTTCAAATTCCCAAGTCCCCAAGGCCCGAATTTCCGAGTCTAGGGTGTTGGATTTTTTCAAAAGAACAAATTGTTTCTGCTAAGGCCCGAAACCTAGAGCTGCTCACGTAGGTTTGAAGTTGTGCTTAATATATCTTGAGTTTCCGGCTATTAACCTTGTACTCCGCATAACTTGTGGTTTAGATGACCCTTTTGACCTTCTTTTACTATAAGCCGGCTTTCGCGTGGATGATCAATGCTGCTATAACTGTATAAAGACAGGGTCAGGCAAGTTCCATTGGGCATCATGACTGATTGTAATTACACGCTAGCAAAGCATGCCACTTTTGTGCGAGTCACATCGAGCTTAAGCAAGAAAAATCTAGAAAATTTGGCTCTATTGTCCGGTTATAAGCTTGCAGCCGTACCTATTACAAGTAATCGGCCCTTATAACCTAATGGCATCGTGGCCGGGTTCTTGAGTTTGCAACTGTGCTATTCAAGCAATCAGCCCCCAAGACCTAGATATATGCAATTTACTAGAAAAACTAACATATTAAGAACAACAAATAATACTTACCTGAACAAGAAATAGAAAACAACAGGAATATAAAAACTTTGACAAAACACACAGAAAAGAATGTTTTGCTTAATCATCTCTTTATTGGTATGAGAAAAGTTAGGTCAGCAAGCCGCCTCATTAAAAACCCTCCAGTCCCCTTAGGTACCCTGGATAGGAAAAGAGTGTGTCTGAAACCTGCTGCCTGTTACATCGTGTAATTCCACTTGTGAATCTAGTCTATTCTAGGTGTAGTAGGGACGCAGCTGAGCCACGTTCCATGGTCTTTCCCTTTCTTGCATAGATGAAGTTGTATGAGCGGTGTCATTGACAGTAGCCGACTCTTCCCTTGCATCTACCAAGTAATACGATCCATTGTGCAGATTCCGGCTTATGATAAACGGTCCTTCCCATGGTGGGGATAACTTGTATTTTCCTTCCTTTGACTGTACCAGGCGCAGAACCAGGTCCCCTTCCTGGAAGACCTGGGTTTTAACCCGCCGGCTATGATATCTCCTCAGATCCTGCTGATATATGGCTGATCTCTCCAAAGCTTGTTCCCTGTGTTCTTTTAGCATGTCCACGGCGTCCTGCCGGGTCTTCTCGTTCTCCACCTCGATGTAAGCCGATACTCGAGGCGAATCATGGATGATATCACTCGGCAATACTGCCTCTCCACCATAAACCATAAAAAACGGTGTCATCTGAGTAGATCTGTTAGGTGTGGTGTTAATTTCCCAAACCACTGATGTTAACTCCTCAACCCATGCGCCAGCAGCTCTGATGCACGGGACTCGCAGCCGTGGTTTTAATCCACGAAGTAACTCCTGATTTGCCCTTTCCACTTGTCCATTAGCTTGTGGATGGGCTACTGAAGCTATGTCAAGCCGGATTCCATTGTTCCCACATAATTTCTCCATCTCACCAAGGGACATGTTAGTTCCATTATCTGTTATTACGCTTTGAGGATACCCGAACCTGTAGATGATTCTTTTTAAGAACTTGACTGCTGTGATTGCTTCGCAATTGGTGACTGGCATAACTTCCACCCACTTGGTAAATTTATCAATGGCCACCAAGAGATGGGTCTTTTTGCAAGGTGACATGTGGAAGGGGCCCACCATGTCCATGCCCCAAACAGCAAACGGCCAGGTTAACGGGATTGTTTGCAACTCCATAGCCGGCACATGAATTTTGATGGGGGGACGATAACCCGGTATGCCAAACTCCAAGGAGTAACCCGGCCCAAAGGACGGTGCATAGGGCCCGGTTAAGGATAAGGAAATCTGTGAAGGCCCAAACTTGTAGGCCCAGTAACCCGGATTGTGGGTTACGGTAGGAGAAAGTTAGGGTTTGTGCGCCGGGTCCGGGTTGGATTCAGGATGCGCCTTGGAGAGTAAGCCAGGGGGTGCGGGTGCTTTATAAACCGACCCCCAGGTCTAGTCTAGGCAGAGATCTAAGAACCCTAGCAATATCGTGTGATATCGAGCATTCGAGTGTAATCCCAGAGTTGTGTTATTATATCAAGATCGGAGACTCGGCGACTTTGATTGCCGGCTGCCAGATCGAATTGCACCATGTTTTCCTCTGAGCTAAACCCTCTCCCAAATACCTGTGTCGTCTTGCCCCAAGATCAGTTACCCCCGGTAACATCTGCCGTGATTATCCCACGACAGTTGGCGCCCACCGTGGGGCCTGCGTCCAAAGGTGTTTACATCACGGGAGAAGCTCGGAAGGGCATGGAGAATCTTGTCATCGGCGAAATCTACATCGACCACGAAGGAGAAAAGGTGGTGGACGATTCCGGCTGGGGGCCGGAGTCGGATCACCTCGAAACCGGATCCGTCGTGACAATCGGCCGGATCAGCGTCTTCATCGGTATGGTATGTGCTTCCAATTCGATCCCTGACAACGTTGGATCTGATTCTATGCCAGGAAAAGCCACGTCTATCCGATCAGATGATGAAGAATCGACTGGAACGACATATCCGGCAGAAGAACCCATCGCGGAGTGGGAACAGCCGGAGGAGCCGGCATGGACCCCACGCGACCGGGCCGAAGGAGAAGATGATACCGGGTCTATCCTGGATCTACTGGAAAACCGGTATGAGGAGAACGGTGAGGAAGAACATCCTGAATTTACACCGGATATCGTACGCCGAGTTGCAGTCTATGCGGCCCCCGCGGCCAACCAAGGAAACACAACCGCGGCATCAGTTGGGGCGGCTCAGGCAGTGGCCCAGCAACAGGGCGCGGCTAACGGAGACCCGGTCTTGACCCGGGTTGATGGAGAGTCGGCGTCAGTAACCAGCAGAGCAGCGGATGAGGAGTTGCATGCAAACACGTTCGGATTCCTAGAAAACCAGACACCAGGGGCGGGTCCTTCGAACCCGCGCCACCCGGCCTTATTCGATAACAATCTGATTCTAGACCCCACGGTTCTCGCAACGGTTATCACTCCGGAAAACGCAGCGGAACGCGTCAGGGATCTGGATGTGGCTCGTCGTGCGCTGGAACAGCAAAGAAGGCAGGTAGAGGCAGAAAGGCAAGGGATGGCCACGCGGCGGCGTGAGCTAGATGCATTGGAAACTCGGCTCCGAGAGGAAACGTCTAGACTACATCAAAGGCAGCACACCAGGTTACCAGCAATGGGCGGGGTTATCAATCCGGCTAATTTATTTGTTACGCCTCAGGACCAGCCGATACCAGTGGTGAACCAGGGAACCGCACCCCAACAAGTGACAGCAGTGACACATCCGGCAAATGAGCGGACCGGGTTACCCCCACCACAAACTAGAATCACGACCGGCAACGATCCACCACCACCGCCACCATCACGGTTCCGTACACCAGCCGGCCACTACAATAACCCCATGGACAATGTATATGCAGCGACACTTGCGTTGAATCAAATCCCTGTGGGAGAGTCGCCCCATGCAGAGAAGACTCGGCAAGCCATCGATCTGTTGCACACTGCGGTGGCACAGCAAGCCAATTATCCGGATCACAGAAGTGGTATGCACGGGACGCCATACGTCAGTCAACAGCAAGGGAATATCCAAACAAGTTCAGCGCGACGGAGGGAAGAGCAGCAGCAAATGCCGCCTCCTCCCCGCGCTCAGGCAGCATCAGCAGCACAGGCCGTCGTGGACAGTTCTAGGGCTCGGAGGGCCGCGGCCGGGTCTGCAGCGCATGGACTTCCCGCAGCACCGCGCCCAGCCGCGCCCCCCGCGGCATCACACGTTTCTAGAGCAAGGCCGGCTTCAACCATTCTTGCGGGACCCAAGTGTCTCTCGGACAATATCAGAGCTGAACCTTACCCGGAAAAGTTCAAAGAGCCGGGGAAAGTAGTGAATTATGAGCCAACTATGGATCCCGAAACATGGCTAAGCAGTTACGAGATGGCAATGTCAATTCGCAACGCGTCCGAGAACCTCCAAGCCAAGTTTATGTACCTGATGATGTCAGAAGGAGCAGAAAAATTGTGGTTCACCAATTTGCCGGAAGGATCGATCAAATCTTGGGAGGAATTGAAAACCGCGTTTGTCAAGCACTTTCACGGGACCTGCAGGAAATTATTCACTATTGATGATCTAGAACGATGCGTCCAGAAGAAGGGAGAGTCGGCGCGTAGTTGGGTGCGCCGGGTTATGGAGATACTTCACTCATCCACGGATATCCAGCCCAAGGATGCACTACAGGCCATGGCAAAAACATGCAAGTACATACCATTAGTGCAAAAGTTAACTCGCATGAAGTCCAGTCGAAACGCGTCGGAGGTTACAATGGGAGAATTGATGGATGCGTGCAACAAACACGCTGCGACAGATACTACAGAAGAAGAAGCTGATGACAAGAAGGCAAAAGCAAACATAAGCAATAACGGAAGAACCGGCAATGGATTAGCATCAGGTAATAACGGAAATAACCAGAACAAGCGCCCGTTCGAAGGAGGCTCCGAGTTTGTCGCCAACACAGAAGCCGGGTCTTCAAGGCCCAGAGCAGAAGGAAATTTCAACGGAGGTAACCACAATGGAGGAAACTATCAAGGTCCACCAAGGCCGGGTAACAATTGGGACATATTCAGGATGGCATGCCCGAAGCATAGCAGGAATGGCAGGCCAGCTAACCACTCCCTAGAACAGTGCGCCGATTTACAAAGGTGGAAAAATGAGGAAGTGCACAGAGCTATGCGAGGTGCAGGACGGGGAGGAGGACCGGGTCCAGGAGCAAACCCGGGCAACGGCCCACCCCCAGCTGGTAACCCGGCGGCTGGAAATCAAAGTAATAACCAAGGGGGGGCAGGAGGTTTCCAGGCTAACCCCAAACAATTGGGTCAATATCATGTGCATACCACAGGAGGCTCTAACAAGGACAAAAAGATACTGAAGCAAGCGGTCAACTCAGTTTCGTTAGCCGTCCCGAGATACTTGAGATGGTCAGAACAGGAGGTAACATGGAGCAGAAGGGATCACCCAGAAAGAGTGGAGCACCCAGGAGTCTTGGCACTAGTAGTCGCACCGCAAGTCAATGGGTACGAACTGAAAAAGGTTTTAATGGATGGTGGAAGCAGCATCAATATACTGTATTGGGAAACCTTCCTACGTATGGGTCTCAAGGAATCTCAGCTGCAAAAAAGCTCAACAGTTTTTCATGGGATAGTGCCGGGTCATTCAGCATGCCCCGAGGGAAAAATCGCATTGGAGGTAGCCTTTGGAGAGTCAAAGGATAACTATCGAATTGAGTGGCTTACCTTTGAGGTAGTGAAATTGCGCAGCCCTTATCACGCGCTATTTGGATGGCCGGCTTATGCCAAATTCATGGCTAGGCCGTGTTACGTATATCTACAGCTAAAAATCCCGGGTCCCAAGAAGACCATTACCATACATGGAAATCGAGACATAGCAGCTGAATGTGACGAAGGAGATGCAGCAATGGCCGAGCAGGCCTGTAGAAAAGAAGAACTCAAGCATTACCGGTCTCAAGCAGACCCGGAGGATAGAGCCACATCAAAAAGGCCGAGTACTGAAGGTGAAAGAACAAAATCCAAGGTAACGCAAGATGCTAAAATGGTGGCCTTAATCGAGGATGATTCCCCCAAGCAATCCGCTGTAAAGGAAGAAGCTACACGGCCGCTCACAACCAGCCAAGTCATGGGAACACCCCACCCGGGTTGGCTAGCAAACCCGGTACTCATCAGGAAAAGGTCGAACATATGGAGAATGTGCATTGGTCAAGCCAGACCGGGACCAGTGCTTATGAAGAACTAAATAATGTAACGGGCAGCAGGTTTCAGACGCGCTCTTTTCCTACCCAGGGTACCTAAGGGGACTGGAAGGTTTTTAATGAGGCGGCCTGCTGATCCAAAATTTCTAGTATCAATAAAGAGATGGTTATCAAGTCCTATATCATTACATCCTGATTACAAGTAAGTAGTATCCATGCGGCATCAGTAATTCAGTATCATTAAAAGCATCAAGTGCATGTAGGTCTTGGGGGTTGGTTGCTCAAGTGACCAACCACTAACCCGAAAGACCCGGCCTTGATGCCTATAAGTTATAAGGGCCGATTATTCGCAAACGAGTACGGCTGCAATCTTATAACTGGACAAAGGAGCCAAATTTTCTTGACTTTTCTTACTTAAGCTCGATGTGACTCGCACTAAAGTGGCATGATTCGTTCGCTTACGATTACAATCAGCCATGAAGCCCAATGGGACTTGCCTGACACTGTTCTCGTATGGATGTAACAACATGGTATCCACGCGAAAGCCGGCTTACAGTACAAGATAGTCAAAAGGGTCATCTAAACCACAAGTTTATGCAGAGTACAAGGCTAAAAGCCGGAAACTCAACAATTATCAAGCATAACTTCAGTATTCACACGGAATGGCTTTAGGCTTGCGACTCGGTAAAAAATAATTTGTTCTCTGAGAAAGGCCACACCCCCATGACTCGGACTTTGGGTCATGGGGACTGGGGGACTTCGAAACAGAAACAAACTACTTGGCTATCGCAGTTCGAAAAACCTCACCATCCGAGTCTTGGGGACTTAAAGAAAAAGTCCACGTATCAAAGCCCCTGGTACTCGGAAAACCGAGTCTTCCGAAGGGAGCCAAAATAGAGAATTGGGTATCGAGAAAAAGTTCAAAGAATAGGCAAGCAATACGGTTATCAAAAGACCAGAAAAGCCGCAAAGTATATCACGGACTAAAAAGTACGTTACAAGGTACGACATCAGTATCAGGGTGCACAGGCGCACCATCAAAAGCATAACAGTGTGATTACAAAGCATTACAAGGTATTATGATAATACGGCCCTATTCGGCCTCCTGAGTACGGCCTTCCGGGTGTGAGTCCTGGGTTTGCTGCTTAGCCTTCCTGGCACCCTTACCCGGACTCATTGCATCAGGGCGGACTGGTGGAGGGACGGCTGGTGTAGAGGCAGACGGGCCCGATCTTGACTCGGCCTCCCTCTTCGCAGTCGCTTCCCTCTTCCTGGCCGAGCTAGAAACCCACTTCTCCAAGATATCAAAAGGCGGGGGCGCATCCTCCGTAATAACTTTGCCATCAGCGTCATATGCACTCATAATCGTATTTAGATCCAAGCTATCGGCCAAGGCGGTAGCTGAGGGGCGCACTGCGGCTTGTATGGCTTTGAAATCCTTGGGTGTAAATTTGGAACCGTCAGCCTTGAATTCGGGAAACCCGGATGTTACCTTTGCCGGGTCAAGCTTTGGAAAGAAAGCCTTGGCCAGAGTAAAAGCCTGGGTCATTCCAATTCGGCATGATGAGCGTTTCCAGATTTCAATCCACCCAGGCACAGTAGAACAGGCTTGAACGAGATTCTCTTCACCCGGATATACTTCCGTAGGCCACTTCACAGCATCCAATATAAATTTTGTGCCGGCAAAGAAAGTCCGGAGTACAGTCTTGAGGGTTTTAGCCTTGGTAATGGCATTTTCCTCTGGGGCCGCAAGGTTGGCACCTGCAGTCGTAACAAAAGAAAGAGCGTATCAGTAATCCCGAGTCTGTTATAATAAATTAAAGACATGAAGCCAATCAGCAGCAGAAAACTTACTGAGCAAGATCTGATAAGTATCGGAAACCTGGTCCGATAGTTTCTTCAGTTCGGTCTGAGCGGCATTGCACTTCTTCTTGTATTTGGACACATCTTTCTTCAAGGTTTTCATGTCATCCTCAAGGATTTCCCTTCGTTTCATCTCGGCAAGAAGAAGTTGCTCGGTCCTCAGTAAAGTTTCATCGGACCGGGTTATCTATGCCTGTAAGTAGCAAGGAATGCAAGTATTAGTTGGATTGTATGGAAACCGAATGTGGTGTAAAGTACCAAGCATCACTTTTGCAAGTCATACTTGGAACTTGGGGACTAGGTATGCAATATGAGATACAAAGTGTCCTTACCTGATGCTCTGCAGCCATGCGCTCCAAGATCTGGCTCTCCGAAGCCTTCATAGTAAGGAGAGTGTTCATCAACTGATCGAAAGTATCTTTACTCGCATCAGAAGACCCGGGGCCTTGGAAATTCCGGGAAGGAGCTTTCTTCTTAGTAGGAGGCGGAACCCGGGTCATCCGTGTGTCGGAATCCGACGCTCCTTCTTCTTCACCCAAGACGGTGGTTTTGTTCTTCTTGCTTGCATGGGAAGCAATTGGATACTCGGCTCCTTGCGTGTCCGGGTCTGGCGGCGACGCTTGTTTTTCACCGCTGGACGCAGCTGTAGTCTTATCAGCCGGGCTCCCCTTACCCGGGCCCTCGGTCTCCGTTTCCTCTTGATCGCTGACAACGACTGTGGCCCTATAAGGTGTTGTCAGTCAGTAGTTAAATACACAGTCAAGAAAGGGTGATGAAATATGGTGGAACATCAGGAAAGGGATCTTACCCGGTATTCACCGCAAAGTCACAAGGAAATCCATCGCTGGACTCGGGAGAAGCTGGAAATTATCAAGTTAGATGTCATATGGGAATGGTTTAAAGAGAATGTCTTGACCCAGAAAAGATAGGGTAATTACCAGCCCGCCGCGGGGGGGTCGATGTAATACCCGGGTTAAGGGCTTCATCACCCGGGTGATTTCGAGTTGACCTACGCTTGGGCACGGGCGACTCCTTCAAGAACGGCCAATGGGATAATGTCAAGTTAGCTCAAGTATATCATTAAAGTAATGCGAGTTGAATGTGAGAGGGAGATATGAAACCTTGGAGGTGGCCTCTTGGGTCTTTCTTTTGGATCCGACTTTGACTGTCGGCTCCAGTTCTTCCTCGTCGCTGGCAGATTCTACCTTGCCATCGGAGTTTTCTTCCTCGTCATCTTCTTGTTCTGGATATCATCAAAGTTATGGTTAGAAGGGAAGGGGTTATGGTGAGTTCAAGGGAACCAAATAAAATCTGGAGAGTACCTTCTTCCGAGTTAACCGTTTCTTGCTCCTCTGGACTTTCGGAGCTAGGGGGGGCATTAGTTTTCCAAAAATCATCATCAGCCTGAAAAGTGTTGACATAAGGGTTATTAACCGCATTGAGTGGAAAGAGCAAAAGTAAAGGCATCAAAGTCGGATTTTTACCTTGGGGGCTGGGTTCTCAAGTGTGAAGGGCTCTAACCCGGATATGTTCCGGATTACCTCGAGATTTTCTGTCAAAAAACCCTTGATGGTTTTATGAGTGTCGCCAGCTGCGAAGATGTTGTCGGAGTACCGGAGTGGGTCTGAAGGTTCCCCTGAATACTCGCACATCAACTTTGTGCGGATGGAATTGGGCTGAATCCTGAAGTCGACCCAGGTCTTCACCAGGTTGAGCCCGATGAGGCCTTGGGCTGTGAGAGTGGCGATTTTGGCTAGTAAAGGTTGAATTGCCTCCCTGTCCGAGTCAGGGGCGAAGGCACTAAACTTATCAGAAATGTCAAGGAGACCCTCCGAATAACCCGGAAGTTTCGTTTGGCCGGGTGGGGAAGTGTCTTGGCAATAGAAGTATGAGAGCTGCCAATGCTTGACATGGGAATTAAGGGTGAGGGGTGGCATCAGAGAGTTTTTGCGGCGCTGGATAGAAACCCCGCCGCAAGCGAGAAGCGCCCCATCACCGCTTTCGCGGCACGGTTTGCATTGAAAAAGCTCAATAAAAAGAGCTAGACTTGGCGGAGTGCACAAGTAGGATTCGGAAAGGACAATAAAATGGGAAATGTTTAGTACGGAATTGGGTCCAATGTCAAAGACACGAAGGCCGTAGTTACTAAGGATATCACGGAAAAAGGGGTGACCCGGCGGTCGAAAACCCCGGGTCACATGCTCCACGAAACAGATTACCTCATCTTTTGTTGGGGTAGGCCGGGTCTCCTTACCCGGCACCCTCCACTGGATACTTTCTTGAGGAGGAAGAACTCCCAGCTCCACCAGCTCCTCTAACTTGGCCTTTGTGACCGTAGATCGCGCCCAGTTGGCAGATATGGAGTTGGTGGCTTTAGCCTTGGTTGGAGTTTTCCCCTGCTTCTTGGGAACCATGTGGTTGAGCTGCAAAGTACAAGATAAAAGAGGATTAAGACGTGGAAGTTGCGAGCCGGCCAAGTATAGGCCGGGTAATATTGAGATATGAAAAATTACGAGTGATCCGGGTGTTAGTTCGCAGAGCAAAGTTCGAAATTACCCGGGTGTCAAGCATTATGTCGAAAATTATGGATCTAAATGATGAGGGAGTTTTTTGAAGACAATGGACGGCTGCTTAGGCACTTAACGTGAATGGGAGGAACTAGAAAGGAAAGGCCCCGCCGGGTGATTGATGCAAAGGCGGAAATTCTGGGTAGTTCGAGCCTAGATTGGAAGTTCTATCTTCAGATTTGTGGCAAGAATAATGATTGCGGGTAGTAGGAGAGTGGATTGGAGTACGCGCTTTATCCTTTGGGCAAGCTAGAAGAGATTATGGGTAGCCTAATTCGGCATAGCTGAGAAATCCGTGGCGGGCTGACTTGGATCTAATCTGAGGTAAAGTCAAAAGTTGCAAGGGCAAATTGATAGGTGCAAAAGGTTTACCGGAGTAGATCTGAGGGAAGCCTTGCGGAGGCAGATGGCACAGGCTTGGTGTCCCTTCGCGGTTCTTGATGGGCCGGATGAGGATTCGCCGGCGGATCTTGGCGGCGGCGCGGGGCGAGCAGTGGCGGAGCGCAGCCTCCGGCCGGTGAGCTCCGATGATGCGTGTGGAATTTCCGTGGTGGCGCTCAGTGAGAGAGAGAGCTCAGAGGGAGAAAGGAATGGAGTGGGGGAAGTGAGCTGTTAGGGTTCGGGTCACCCCTAAGGGATTTATTTATAGTGCGAATGGATAAGCCTAGCTCAGTGAGCAGGAGCCGGGAGTTACGGAAGTAAACGGCTATTAATTTGATTTTTGGCGAGATATGCGCCAAACATCGTGCAAGGCATCTGGGTAAAAGGAAGAAGGAAATTAACCCCGCGATATCAGGGTCGATTATCGGGTGCGAAATCTTGACATTTTGGGATTTTATCCGGGAAAGTAAGTTGGGTAATTGGGAAAGAGCCGGATTACTATATGGCCACCATGGAGTAAGGCCTGGCTGAATATCAAAACATCTTAACCCGGCCTCTATATGCCCGTACGTTTGATATCTTTGCAGGGAATAGCAAGCGCTTCCAGGAGGATCCATGAAGCCCAGGATATTCTGGGGACTACTGATGGGGGGACGATAACCCGGTATGCCAAACTCCAAGGAGTAACCCGGCCCAAAGGACGGTGCATAGGGCCCGGTTAAGGATAAGGAAATCTGTGAAGGCCCAAACTTGTAGGCCCAGTAACCCGGATTGTGGGTTACGGTAGGAGAAAGTTAGGGTTTGTGCGCCGGGTCCGGGTTGGATTCAGGATGCGCCTTGGAGAGTAAGCCAGGGGGTGCGGGTGCTTTATAAACCGACCCCCAGGTCTAGTCTAGGCAGAGATCTAAGAACCCTAGCAATATCGTGTGATATCGAGCATCGAGTGTAATCCCAGAGTTGTGTTATTATATCAAGATCGGAGACTCGGCGACTTTGATTGCCGGCTGCCAGATCGAATTGCACCATGTTTTCCTCTGTGCTAAACCCTCTCCCAAATACCTGTGTCGTCTTGCCCCAAGATCAGTTACCCCCGGTAACATCTGCCGTGATTATCCCACGACAAATTTGGCGAGCGTACCTTTGACATCCATCCCATCTTGCCACCAAGTGTTCCGCGTCTGCTAAAGCTGTGAGCCAGAAGAAACCATGCCGGTATGATTTGGCTACAAGGGATCTTGTGGATGCATGATGCCCACAGTCTCCTTCATGGATCTCTTTAAGAATCTGCCGGCCCTCTTCTGGTGCTACGCAGCACAAAAATACTCCTGCCGCACTCCTTTTATATAACTCGCCATTGATGATAGAATAGCCCTTTGCTCGTCTCAGAATTTGCCTTGCTAAAACTTCCTGTTGTGGTAACTCGCCCCGTGATAGGTAAGCCAGAAACGGCTCTGTCCACTCGGGGACACCACGTATTGTGGCCACGAGCTCCAAATCCGGATCTTGGTTAGCCACCTCTTCCTCAGACTCGGTTTTGACCGATGGCCGCCATAGCTCGTCCAGGAAAACATTGGGTGGAACCGGCTCTCTGCGCGAGCCGAGTCTTGCGAGCGCATCTGCTGCCTTGTTCTTTCGCCTATCAATATGCTCCACCTCATACCCGGAAAAACACCCGGCAATCCTTTCCACCTCCCTGCGGTATGCTGCCATAGTTGCATCTTTCCTATCCCAGGTTCCTGAGACCTGCTGCACCACAAGGTCCGAATCTCCATAGCATCGTATTCGCCTGATGTTCATCTCCTTGGCTATCCTTAATCCGTGCAATAATGCCTCATACTCGGCCACGTTGTTGGAGCAATCAAAGTGGATTTGCAACACGTAGCTCAGTTTGTCTCCTTTAGGTGATGTAAGTACCCCTCCAGCTCCTGATCCCTCGTATTGCTTGGAACCATCAAAGTGCATTACCCAAGACTCGGAACTTGGTGTCATTGTGGGCATGCTAGTGTGAGTCCAATCATTAATGAAATCAACTAAAGCTTGGGACTTGATTGCTGACATGGGCTCGTAGTTAATGTGATAATCTCCCATCTCGATGGCCCACTTGGCTATTCTACCTGTTGCATCCGAGTTTCTGATGATATCCGACATTGGTATAGAGCTAACCACTGTTATGGGGTGTTCCTAAAAATAGGGTTTCAATTTCCGGCTGGCCATGAAGACCCCGAAAACCAACTTCTGCCAATGTGGGTAGCGCTGCTTTGCCTCTGACAATACCTCGCTGACGTAATAAACCGGCCTTTGAACCGGGTGATCCTTCCCATCCTATTTGCGCTCAACGACAACCACTGCACTAACCGCCCGGGGCCCGGCCGCAATGTATAGTAGCATGGGCTCTTTGGGACCCGGGGCTGCTAAAACTGGTGCCTCAGATAACTGCTTCTTTAATGCCTCGAACGCCTCGTCCACCTCTTGGTCCCAAACAAACTTATCAGATTTCCTCAAGAGCCGGTACAGTGGTATTGCCTTCTCTCCGAGTCTGGATATAAACCGGCTCAGCGCTGCTACGCACCCTGTAAGCTTCTGAACATGCTTTAGGTTTTCCAGCTTTTTCAGACTCTGGATAGCTTTGATTTTGTCCGGGTTTGCCTCGATTCCTCTCTCGGAAACAATGAACCCGAGTAACTTTCCTGCTGGAACTCCAAACACGCACTTCGTAGGGTTAAGTTTCATCTGATACCTTCTCATATTCTTGAATGTTTCCTTTAGATCATCAATGAATGTTTCCGCTTTCCTGGTCTTGATCACCACATCATCCACATAGGCGTGAACGTTGCGCCAATCTGGTCCTCAAAGCACTTCTGTATGCATCTCTGATAAGTTGCACCAGCATTCTTTAGCCCAAAAGTCATGGTTTTGTAACAAAAAGCCCCAAAGGGGGTTATGAACGATGTTTTCTCCCAATCTTCCTTCTTGAGCTTGATCTGATGATACCCGGAATATGCATCCAGGAAACATAATAGGTCACTTCCAGCCACTTCATCTATGATCTGATCAATCCTTGGAAGGGCAAACGGATCCTTTGGGTAGTGCTTGTTGAGACTCGTGTAATCTATACACATCCTCCATTCGTTACTCTTTTTCAGTACTAGAACCGGATTTGCCAGCCAGTCCGGGTGAAATACCTCCATGATAAATCCGGCTGCCAATAGCCGGGCAATTTCTTCTCCTATAGATTTTCTTCTCTCCTCATTCATTTTCCTCAGGCCTTGCTTCACGGGCCTAGACTTGGGATCAACATGCAAGCTGTGCTCTGCTAACTCGGTAGGGATACCCGGCATATCGCTAGGCGTCCAAGCAAAAACATCTTGATTTGAACGAATAAACTCCACGAGTGCTTCTTCCTGCTGATTGTCCAGGTTAGATCCTATGGCAAATTGCTTTGAGGGGTCACCCTCGACAAAAGCCACCATCTTGGTATCTTGTGCTGCTTTGAACTTTGCTCTCTCATCCTTCGTATTCGGCCTTTTTAACGTTGTTCTGTCATCCGGGTCTACTTGAGACCGATAATACTTGAGCTCTTCCTTTCTACAAGCTTGTTCTGCCATTGCCACGTCTCCTTCGTCACACTCAGCCGCTATAACCCGGCTCCCATGGATGGTGATGGTCTGCTTGGGACCCGGGATTTTTAGCTGTAGGTATACGTAACACGGCCTGGCCATGAACTTAGCATAAGCCGGCCTTCCAAATAGCGCGTGATAAGGGTTGCACACTTTACCACTTCAAACGTGAGCCACTCCACCCGGAAATTATCCTTTGATTCTCCAAAAGCAACCTCCAAGGTAATCTTTCCCTCAGGGCACGCCGAGTGGCCCGGCACAATCCCGTGAAAAACTGTTGAACTTTTCTGTAGCTGAGACTCCTTGAGACCCATGCGTAAGAAAGTTTCCCAATATAAGATGTTTATGTTGCTTCCGCCATCCATTAAGACCTTTTTCAGCTCATAACCATTAACCTGTGGCGCGACCACCAATGCTAAGACTCCCGGGTGTTCTATTCTTTCCGGGTGATCCCTTGTGCTCCATGTCACCTCTTGGTCCGACCACCTCAGGTATCTTGGAATAGCCGAGGAAACCGAGTTTACTGCCTTTTTCAGTATCTTTCTATCCTTGTTGGAAGTTCCCGTGGTGTGAACATGGTACTGGCCCAATTGCTTGGGGTTGGCCTGGAAACCTCCAGCCCCTCCCTGATTGTTACCCGGATTACCGCCTCCTGGGTTGCCTGCTGGGGATGGGCCGTTGCCCGGGTTACCACCCGGACCCGGTCCTGCTCCCCGGCCTGCGCCTCGCATTGCTTTCTGTATTTCCTCGTTCTTCCATCTTTGTAAATCTACGCATTGTTCCAGTGAATGATTTGCCGGCCTGCCGTTCCTGCTATGGCACGGACAGGGCATCCTGAAGGCCTCTATGTGGTTAGCCGGCCTTGGCGGTGCTTGGTAATTTCCACCATTAAAGTTTCCTCCGTTGAAATTTCCTTCTGCCCTGGGTCTTGCAAACCCGGCTTCTGTGTTGGCGACAAACTCGGAATTTCCCTCGTACGGGCTCTTATTCTGGTTGTTTCCATTATTTCCCCCATTGTTACCCGGCGCAGATCCATTGCCGGGTCTTCCACTGTTGTTTGCGTTGGCTTTGGTTTTCTTGTCGTCAACATCCTCCTCCGTTGTATCCGTAGCAGCGTGCTTGTTGCACGCGTCCATCAGCTCTCCCATTGTAACCTCTGAGGCATTCCGACTAGATTTCATGCGTGTTAGCTTTTGCACTAAGGGTGTATACTTGCATGTCTTTGCCATAGCTTGTAACGCATCCTTTGGCTGAATATCCGTGGATGACTGAAGTATCTCCATGACCCGGCGCACCCAACTGTGCGCCGACTCTCCCTTCTTCTGGACACATCGCTCTAGATCATCGATTATGAATAATTTCTTGCACGTCCCATGAAAGTGCTTGACAAACGCAATTTTCAGCTCACTCCACGAATTGATAGATTTTTCCGGTAAATTGTTGAACCATAACTTTGCTGCTCCCTCTGACATCATTAAGTACATGAACTTGGCTTGAAGATTTTCAGACGCGTTGCGAATCGACATGGCCATCTCGTAACTGCTCAACCAGGTTTCTGGATCCATAGTCGGCTCATAGTTTACCATTACCCGGTTCCTTGAACTTATCCGGGTAGGGCTCGGCTCTGATGGCGTCTGATAAACACTTGGGTCCGGCTAAAACCGCCGGTACTGGCCTTACCCGGGAAACATGCGACCCGGCGACGGGTGCGGCGGGGGGTGCAACCGCTACCGGCCCTCGTACCGCTGACCCGGCTGCTGCGCGCCTGGCTCTAGAACTGTCCACGATAGTTTGCGCGGCTGATACTGCAGGTGTTGCCGGTCTACGGGGAGGAGGCGGCATTTGCTGCTGCTCTGCCCTCCGCCGTGCTGAGCTTGTTTGGATATTACCGGTGTTTCCATTATGCCGGCTTATATACGGCGCTCCATGCATTCCACTCCTATTATCCGGGTAATTGACTTGCTGAGCCACTTCCGTGCTCAATAAATCTATCGCCCGCCGGGTCTCCTCCGCATGGGGTGACTCTCTTACGGGGATTCGATCCAATGCCAACGTCGCTGCATATACATTATCCATGGGGTTGTTGAAGTGACCTGGTGGCGTACGAAATCGTGATGGTGGTGGTGGTGGCGCTGTATTACCAGCAACAACCCCTGTCTGCAACGTGGGTAACCCGGCTTGTACATTTGCCGGCTGTCCCCCACCAGTCGCGGGCTGATGTACAGTCTCCTGATTCATAGCCGGAATTGGTTGATCTTGGGGTGTGACGAATAGCGTGGCCGGGTTTAGAACTCCACCCGTTGCCGGTAGTCTAGTTTGGTATCTCTGATGCATCCTAGTCGTCTCAACCCGGAGGCGGTTCTCCAATGCTTCCAGCTCACGTTGGCGCGTGGCTACTCCTTGCTTCTCTGCTTCCACATCTCTCCTTTGCTGCTCCAATGCACGGCGTGCTACATCCAGATCCCTGGCGCGTGCCGCGGCGTTTTCCGGGGTTATCACGGTAGCTAGCACCGTGGGATCCAAGATCAGATTGTTACTGAACAGATCCGGGTGTTGTGGGTTTGAAGGACCCGCCCCTGGCGTCCTGTTCGCCATGAACCCAAACATATTCGCCTGCAACTCGCTATCCGCCGCTCGGCTAGTGACCGAAGCCGATTCTCCGTCTACCCGGGTCAGAACCGGGTTTCCGTCAACCGGATTTTGCTGTTGGGCCAGCGCTCGCGCCGCTCCAACCGCGGCCGTAGTCACGTCTCCCTGATTGAGATTGGTTGCAGGGGCCGTGTAGACCGCAACCTGGCGCGCGATGCCTGGTGAAGACTCGTATTCCTCGTCATCACAGCTATCCTCCTCGTACCGGTCCTCCAGCAAGTGTAGGATAGACTCGGTATCATCTTCTCTCATGACCCGGCCACGCGGGGTCCATGCCGGCTCCTCCGGTTGTTCCCTCTTCGTGGTGGGCTCTTCTATCGGGTCTACCGTTCCGACCGATTCTTCTCCATCCGACTGAACGCAGGTTGTTTCTCCTGACACAGAATCACATCCAAAATCATCAGGGATTGAACCGGACGTACGTACCATGCCGACGAAGATGTTGACCCGGCCGATTGTGACGACAGATCCGGATTCGAGCAGATCCGACTCTGGCCCCCAGCCAAAATCGTCCACCATCTTCTTTCCTTCCGGGTTGGTGTAGATCTCACCGACAACGAGGTTCTTCATGTTCTCCCGAGCTTCTCCCGTGATGTAAACACCTTTGGACGCAGGCCCCACGGTGGGCGCCAACTGTCGTGGGATAATCACGGCAGACGTTACCGGGGGTAACTTATCTTGGGGCAATTCGACTCTGGTGTTTGGGAGAGGGTTTTGCTCAGGGGAAATCATGGCGATGAACGATCTGGTAGCCGGCAATCAAGTCGCCGAGTCTCAGATCTAGGTTTATTATCTCAACTCTGGTATTACAGGGGATACTCGAATAGCTAGTAAAACTCGTGTCTAATCTAACCCTAGGAGCCGGCTTATATAATATCCGGCCCCCATGGCCTCCTCTCCAAGGAACACTCGGAATCCTACCTGGGCACCGCTTACTACCCTAAGTTTCCTTATCGAAACCCACAATCCGGGTTACGAGGCCTACACTCTTGGGCCTTCTAGAAACTCCTTAAGCCGGGTCTTGCGCAGCTCCCTTTGGGCCGAATTACACCTTGGCGTTAGCATACCGGGTTATCATCCCTCCATCAACAAGATTTAATAAAGAAGGTTTAATTTCATAGAAAGCAGCAGTAGGAGCAGGTGGAGCAATAGGTGTGCAAATAAAATCACAGTTTTTTGTACTATGAAGTAAACTTATTTCTTTACCAAAATAAAAGCAAGCAAATAAATAACACCTTTGAAGTAAACTATTTTTTTGTGTTTTTGATATAAATAAGCAAAACAAGACAAAAATAAAAACAAGACAATAAACAAAATAAAGAGGTTGAGAGTGAGAGACTCCACTTGCCAGAAGACTTCTTTCTCCCCGACAACGGCGCCAGAAATTCTTGATCGCTTACAGAGTTGACTTTAAATCCATAACAATGTGTAACACCCCGGCCACCTCGTAGCCGGCGGCTGTCACTCCTGGTAGCTCTCTAGGATCTCTAGACTAGCCCCACAGACCAATACTAGTCTTTCCTGCGCACTTTGTCCTCACTCATGCGCACCCGGGAAGGACTTCCCGGTCGGTCACCCATCCTCAAATTGCTCCAAGCCAAGCACGCTTAACACTGGAGTTCTTTCAAGATGAGCTTCCGGAAAATAAGTTGCAACTTGTTGATATGAGTATCCTATTAATCCTAGACATTCTTGCTATAGAAACTATGGATGGTGCGTTGGGAACCCCAAGAGGAGGGTGTGATGAGTGCAGCGGTAAGAATTTCCCTCACTTAAGAACCAAGGTTATCAATCCAGTTGGAGAAAGAGGATCTTCGGAAGGTTGATGCCACTGACGGTGGTGACGGCTCACCAGTGTTAGCAACAACGCGGAACCTGCACACAACACAACCAAAATACTTTGTCCCAACGGTACAGTGAGGTTGTCAATCTCACCAGTCTTGCTGAAAACAAAGATTAGACGTATAGTGTAGAAAATAATGTATGCTTGCAGTAAATAAAGAAAGCAGGAAATTGTAGTGGTTTGTTTAACAGTGTAGGAAAATGGACCAGGGTTCATAGGTTCACTAGTGGTGTCTCTCCATAAAAGATAGCATGCTGGGTGAACAAACTACAGCTAGGAAATTGACAAATAAAGATTGCACCGTAGTGCACATTCATGACATGAAGACTACTATGATATTTTAGTGCGGGCATTACAACAATATACATAGACCGTAATCCAACTGCATCTATGAGTAATAATCCACCCTTAGGTTATCATCCGACCCCCCTGAGGTATTAAGTTGCAAGCAACAGATAATCGCATTAAGCAATGTGTGTAACGTAAGCAATGATTGTACACGCGGGCACTCACACCGTTGTTTTCTCCCTAGTGGCAACAACACTTCCTCCCTCGTCACGTTTTTGTCACTCGACCACATGCGAAAAGGAGGCATGAACCCACTATAGAGCATAAATACTCCCTCTTGGAGTCACTAGCAACTACTTGGTCAGAGCACCACTAGCAACGGAAAGCACGCAAGATCACAAATAACATATGTAAAGACTATAATCAAGTTAGCATAAGTTCAATATTCATCGGATTCCAGCAAACACAGCACAAAGGATTACATAAGAACAATCTTGATCATGTTAGGTAGCTCACGAGATCTAAACATGGAGGCATATGAGGATGAACTACTTACGCATCACTCCGGAGGCAGGCATGGTGATGAAGAGGCCTCCGGTGATGATCTCCTCTCCGGCAGGGTGCCAGGAGACATCTTTAGAATCCCCTGATCTAGGGTTGATGATGACGGTGGCTGTGGAACTTTTCGGGGATTTTTGATCAGGTGTCTAGGGTTTTCCATCCGGGGGGAATAAATAGGCGAGAGGGCAAAGGCGGTGGAGCCCTGGGGGCCCCACACCACCCCTTGCGCGGCCAGAGAGGGAGCGCTACCCCCATGGTGTGGGCCCCCTGTGGCCCGTCTTCGACTCCTCTTCGGTCTTCTGGACGCTTCCGGGGAAAATAGGAACTTCAGGATTTTTGGGGTCCAATTCCGAGAATATTTCCAGAACAACTTTTCTGAAATAAAAAACAGCAGAAAATAGGGAACGGGCACTTGGCATCTTGTTAATAGGTTAGTCCCGAAAGACGTGTAAAAATGACATAAAGAAGGGAGAAAACATGTAGCAATTGGCATAATATTATCATGGAGCATCAGAAATTATAGATACGTTGGAGACGTATCAATACCCACAACCAAATTGGGGGCTCCCAACACCAAGAATCACCAAGACTAGCAAGAGGTCTAAGGTCTCCACAAATGGAAACCCTAGACTCGAATCCCTCAATAATATGAGGGGAAAATGAAGAACGGCTCTGTGAAGATGTAGATCGGGCCCTTCTCCTTCAATCCTCCAAAGATCAACAAGTTTGGTCGGAGGGATTGGGAGTAATTGAAGATTTGGTGAGCTCAATAAATGTTATTCAATGCTTGGGGCGAACTAGAGCTCAAGGAGGAAAAAGAGGGGTATTTATACCCCCTCCTCAAATCTAGCCGTTTGAGCAGGAAACAGGGTACTGGAATATCCGGTCCAAGTTTGGACCGGAATATCCGGTTGGCTTATTACTTCATATCTGAATCAAACTCGTTGACTTCAACCGGATAATTGGACCGGGGCTGAATAATCCAGTATGAATAATCCGGTCGCCTTCTATCCCGTGCAGGAACCTGAACCGGATATTCCGGTTGACATGGAATAATCCGGTTCAAATAATCCGGTTGGGTTCTGTGAGTTGAGGCTTCAGTCCTTAGTCGATTTAATTTGAGCAAAAATTTCTCAATCGGAATATCCGGTACTTCATGAATAATACGGTTCAAATATTCCGGCTCATCTCTGTACAGAACTGGACAGAAACCATCCTAACCGGAATACCCGGTTTCCCAGAATAATCCGGCTCCTCACTGTCCAAAATTTCAATGGCCAATCTTCACCGATCTTTTTGGTGATCATTGCGTATGTTAAATATAACACCTGCACACTAAACACCTCGATGAATAATGTACTTAGTATTTTTAACTAACACACAAAACATCGGGAAAACGAAATGCACTTTCAATCTCCCCCTTTTGGTGTTAGATGACAATACTAAGATTTGCAATAAAACCTTGACGAGTACATGTTTGAATTAACATGGAAATTTCTCTCCCTACACATATGCATATCTTTTGTTTGCCTCAAATGCAAAATGTGCAAATCCATACAGAGAGTTATTTCCAATAAGTAAAACAAACATGCCAACAAAACTATAACCAATATGTTCAGGAAGTTGAAATAGATACCTTGTGCGTAGAGATAATGCCAAATATACCGAAGCACAATAATACATAATATCCTCAACATAATCATAGATAACCATAGATAACCAAATAACCATAGTCAACATAGTCTCACAACACATAATAGCACAGAGTTTTAAATGAGACAATAAGTAGCAAATAGTTCACGAATAAGACTAATTGGACACAAGCCCTCAAGAAATGGTAAAAGCATATGCTTGCGCCCGAAATCCATGCAAATCCCGGTAGGCCTAATACTACTTCTCCCCCTTTGGCATCGAGACACCAAAAAGGAGATAGGTAGTGGTGCTAGAGTCCCAACAACAATCAAAGCATCCGAGTGCTCAGACGACTCTCCAGCTGACGCATCAGAAGCACCCTCAGCAGCCCTCTCCAGATCCTCGTCTGCATCCTCATCTTCCTCATCGAAATCATCTCCAACATGAGTACTGGAAGAAGAAACTGTGGCACAAAGAGCCTCCTCAATCCGCTCCCAAGGGGTACGGTCTTTGGATGACCACTGAGAATAGGACTCGGGAACAAGAGCAGCCGGAAGATCACCAGTAGCACCATTCACGTGGTGAAGAATCTGACGCTGAGAGCTGGACATAGCAGTGTCCTTGCGGTAGGTCTGGTACTCCTCCTTGTGGATATCCACCTTCATGCACAACACATTGCGCTGAAACCAAGAAAACTTCTTGACATTGCGCAAAGTGGTGGTGGGGTCAGTCATGCGAGCACTAGAAGGGGCCACACCTCCCATAGAGGAACCACCCTCATGAGGAGGAATAGGAGCACGTACAACCTTCTTCCTCTTGACATACAGCTTCTTGAAGGCATGTTCTTCCAAAGGCAGTTCATGGAAATCCCTCTTCATGGTATCCTTGATCAAGATCATAATATACGGTCCATATGGTATCCAAAGTATAGGAAGCAGTAGGGTCCTCATCCTCCATACACTGCTTTGCCAAAATAAGAAGATTGCAAAGTGGAATGGTGAGAGCATCATTGTTACCTCCACTAGGAACCAAGAAGGACCGAAATAGGCGCACGAAGCTGATCATAGAATGGAAGAAGCCCTTCCAACTTCCCAACAGTGTATCCTGGAGCATACATCTCTGCCATAGTCCTCTCCCTCTGAGGTCTCTCCACATCATGCATACGGTGACCAAGTGGAGGATGAGAGTTGTGTTTGTAACCAAGCAAACGACCCAGCCTGTGAAATGGAGCCTCACAAGGAGTGGACTGGGTCATCCACTTCAAACAGCATAGAACACCAGAGTCAAACACCAGAGTGGACATGAACTGAACAACTAGATCGGTGTTGTAGGGGCAACGAGTCTCCAAGAGCTCCACAAGACCAAACCTGTCAATGATACTACCAGCATCAGCAAATTCTTCCTTATCCTTCATCAACTGGAACTTGTAGGATGCATCTGACAAATAGGGAACTTGTATTCAGAATAAATGTTCGCAAAGATGTAGGACTGCTCCCTGCACCAGAACCGAGCATCCTCACACTCCAAATCTCTGGGAGTGTTGTACCAATCTCCCTGATGGATATGTGCAAACTCCTGAGTGGTCACGTCATACTTGTAGTTCTTCTTGATATCCCTCCCCTTTTTCTTCTTTGAGGAAGACTTAGTGGCAATATACTTGGCCTTCCCCTTGGCAACGGCTTTCCTTGGAGGATTAGGGTCACTGGGGTCCTCATCACTCGTGTCCTTGTACGAAGGACGCTTGCGAGGGCCCAACTTGTCAGCGCGAGAGCTACCTGTGAAGGAACGACATAGAAGGGAGAAATGGGGGTAAGTGCACACATGTCATCAAATGAAGGAATCATACGACAAAACAATAGTGAAGAGTCCATCCAACGATCGAGAATCAATTCTAGTTAGGAGCAAAACATTACTGGTGGAATTCAGGATAGAAATCAACCGGATATTCCGGTTCAATACTGTACCGGATATTCCGAGTGCCTGACAGAACTCAACCGGATATTCCGGTTCAAAACTGAACCGGATATTCCAGGTGCACGATTCCAGCACTGGATTGATCCTAGCCTAGATTCACTAGATCGGTGACATGGGAATCTAACCTATTGTCTCTAGCATGCATATGATACCCTAGGGAACATTCACTACCAAGCATTTGCAAGAAAATCACGAATCCATAGAGAGGTAGGGTTATGGCACCAAGATTCAAAGATATTGAACTTTACCGACATCCATGGATGAAGATGCTTGGATGGAAATGATCCCAATGAGATGGGGAACGAGATCCGGGCAATAACTCGCAGATCCCGTAGAGGAAGTGGCCCAGGAGGCCAAGAATCGGACAGGCGGCGCTTTGGTGGAGAAGGGGACTTGGGGAGAAAGGCAGGAACTGTCTCTCCACCCCGTGGCCCTCTAGGTATGAGGAGATTCGCCAGACCGGATACTCCGGTTCAAGTATGAGACGGATATTCCGGTACCACCCGGATATTCTGTTTCAAAATTGAACCGGGTTTTCCGGTTGCCTTCTGATTCGAAACTTCCTAGTTTCAATGGAGTTACAAATGTGCTAGATATAGTTTGGTTTTTGGGTAGATAGGCTTAGGATAGAAACAACAAACTAGAAGTAGTACTTATCCCCCTCATTTGAAAGAAACAAACAACAAAGACCAAGTGAGTGAGATTTTTATACAAAAACACTTAGCTAGGGAAAAACAAGAGAAATGGAGTGAAATATCAAATATACCCCAACTAAGATCCAACTCTTCAAAAAGAAGAGGTTGGTGGCCTAAGCCACTGATACGTCTCCAACGTATCTATAATTTCTAATGCTCCATGATCATATTTTGCCAATAGCTACTTGTTTTCTCCCTTATTTATAGCAGTTTTATACGTTTTCTGGGACTAACCTGTTAACAAGATGCCAAGTGCTAGCTCCCTATTTTCTGCTGTTTTTGGTTTCAGAAAAGTTGGTCTGCAAACATTCTCGGAATTGGACACCACAAAGCCCGAAGTTCCTATTTTCCCCGGAAGCATCCAGAACACCGAAGAGGAGTCGAAGACGGGCAACTGGGGGCCACACCATAGGGTGCCCCCCCTTGGCCGCGCCAGCTATGGGTGTGGGCCCCCCTGGCCTCCACCGCCTTTGCCTTTTCGGCTATTTAAGCCCCCCGGATGGAAAACCCTAAACACATGAACAAAAATCCCCGAAAAGTTCCACAACCTCCATCACCGTCAACCCTAGATCAGGGGGGTTCTGAATCTGTTTCCGGCACCCTGTCGGAAAGGAGATCATCATCGGAGGCTTCTACATCACCATGCCTGCCTCCGGAGTGATGCGTGAGTAGTTCATCCTTGGACTACGGGTTTGTAGCTGTAACTAGATGGTTGTCTTCTCCTCATATGCTTCCATGTTTAGATCTCGTGAGCTGCCTATCATGATTGAGATTGATCTTATGTAATTCTCTGTGTTGTGTTTGCTGGGATCCGATGAATATTGAACTTATGCCAAGTTGATTATAGTCTTTATTTGCAAATGATATTTGTGATCTTGCATGCTTTCCGTTGCTAGTGGTTACTCTGGCCAAGTAGTTGCTAGTTACTCCAAGAGGGAGTATTTATGCTCGATAGTGGGTTCATGCCTCCTTTTCGCCTTGCTCGAGTGACATAAACGTGAAGGGGGAGGATGTGTTGTTGCCATTAGGGAGAAAACAGAGGTGATAGTGCCCGCGTGCATAATCATTGCTTACATTACACACTTTGTTTAATGCAATTATCTGTTGCTTGCAACTTAATACCTAAGGGGGTTCGGATGATAACCTGAGGGTGGATTATTAGTCATAGATGCAGATGGATGTCGGTCTACGTATCTTGTTCTAATGCCTGCACTAATTTCCATAGTAATCTTCATGTCATATTGTGCACTACGGTGCAACCTCTTTTTGACAATTGCCTAGCTGTAATTTGTTCACCCTGCATGCTATCTTTTATGGAGAGACACCACTAGTGAAACTATGAACCCCAGTACATTTTTCCACACTGTTAAAACAAAACCACAACTATTTCCTGCTTTCTTTACTTACTGCAAGCATACACTGTTTTCCACACTATACATCTAATCTTCGTTTTCAGCAAGACCGGTGAGATTGACAACCTCACTGTACCGTTGGGGCAAAGTATTTTGGTTGTGTTGTGTGCAGGTTCCACGTTGTTTTTGACACCGGTGAAGTGCCAGCACCACCATTAGTGGCATCAACCTTCGGTCCTCTTGCTCCTACTGGATTGATAACCTTGGTTCCTAACTAAGGGGAAATACCTACTGATGTGCTCATCACACCCTCCTCTTGGGGTCTCCCAACAAACATGTGTATCACGAGCATCAGACACCATGTAAGAGATCATGGTATGACATCGCAAAGATATATCTTGGGTGCATGGCCAATACTCAACATTGAAGCTCACAATTCAACATTATAAAAAAAAGATAACAATGAATTTTTGCTTTGGGCATAATGGGGGGAGGGAGAACCCAATGTGTTAGGATAACACTCCCCCTATGTCCATGCCTACTCCTAAACCCAAACACGAATCAACTATAGGGGTGTGTGCAATATCTTCCAGTCAAACTCCTAGAATCAATGATATTTAGCTCATTCCTCAAGAACATGAATCTTGCATCATCAAGAGGCTTCGTGAAGATGTCCGCGAGATTATCCTTGGTGGTACATATGCTAGCTCAATATCACCTCTTTCCACATGATCTCGGATGAAATGATGACGAATCTCAATATGTTTCGTTCTTGTGTGTTGCACGGGGTTGTAGGTGATCTTGATGGCACTTTCATTGTCACACATCAGAGGAAACTTCTCCAAGTGAACATCATACTCTTTGAGGGTTTGCCTCATCCATAGCAATTGGGTGCAAGCACTAGCCGACGCCACATACTCGGCTTTGCCGATGGAGAGAGATATACAATTTTCCTTCTTGGAAGACCAACTCACCAAGGACCTACCAAGAAATTGGCAAGTTATTGCCGGTAGAGTTAATGAGGGAGTGGTTGCTTCTTTATGATGATTAACTCCCCGGCAACGGCACCAGAAATTTTTGCTGCTATGGATGGTGTGTGTAGCATCCCACTTTTTAAAAAAAGTGAAATACCTGTGTTATGTGCTAGTCCCTGGATCAATGCTAGCACCACAGTACAAAACTTAAAGGTATCATTTCATAAGAGTTAAAATTATTACAACTGAATCTAGAGTAGACAAATATATCTTATTACAAGGTGCATAGCCTTATAGGCTAGCTAAAACTCAGAGTTCAAGCAACAAAAATAAAGTAGCAATGAGTCTCCATCTTCAAGCATGCGCCACAGGCAGACATGTTGGGTGTAGACTCGAGTCCAGAAAACATCCTTACTCTTCATCAGAAAATCCTGCAAATTGGAATATGCAGCCCCCGAAGGAGGTCAGTACAATTTGATGTACTGGCAAATGACACCTATGGTGGATATATAATGGCAAGTCTAATACTACATGATAACTTTGGCTGGGTGGATCTTGAGGCTATTTGCAAAAGGCCAATTTTCTCCTAACACTTTTGTAAAATCATTTGGTTTTCAAAAGGAGTGGCAACATTGGAATAAATCCAAGCACCACAAATAATGTTCACTTGATCAAATTTTTACTTGTTGAAAATAGTGATGTGATTCTTCCGTCCATCCTTGTCCATCTGCTCGATGTTGTCCATAACCGGGGACACGGCTAAGATCTTAGTTTGTTGACTCTGCAGACCTTGTGCACTTTCACCTTCAGACTCAACTCATCCCAAAAATCCTATACACTCTGGGTGCATCCAGGAAATGAAAAGAATCAAGACGAGATCTTTCAGAAGTAAGAATCCAACCCAATGGCAAGACCTTCCACCTATAATTATGCTACATCTGCTTGTCAAGCCCGGGTTGAACCCTCACAACTTAATTAATCAAGACATAGCCCATATGACTAAAGTCTGCACGGTAAGCAATCAAAACTCGGGAACTTCATAATCACTTTGTTCCTGGGTGGCATTCCTTCAAGTGAACTCCCCTCGGGGAGACACTCAACTATCAACAGCCCCGCATTACCATTCCACCTAGGTGGTTCATTGAGGTTATATTAAATTTTTCATCCACAACATAGTAAACCACCAGTATACAAGCATGGCTAAGCATAACTAAACTTGGGGTTGCTAAATGACAAGGTTCAAAATGGGGTGGCTACACACTACTAGGATAATAGCATAGCATAACACTTTATAAAAGATCCTATCATGCACACTACTAAAATCCACTAATGCTTATTGAAAATATAGGTAAGTTATGGGGTGTCACTTGCCTTGGCAGCATGATGAGTAGGAACAGCAACCACAATTGTAATATTGCTCCTCCTCACAATCTATACAAATAAAATAACAACACATAAACAAACAATAAAGGAAAACGTTACAAAAACATGTATGCATGATATGCAATGATGAAAAAAGCACTAACACCACAATTGTTATGCAAGAAGAATAAAAAGTGGTTCTCTGGTTTTCTAACATGTTTAAGATTTTTGGAGAAAATAAAATAGATACCAAAATAATTATACCATTTTTAGCGCTCTTATATAGTTCTAATAAACCCAAAATTCAGTACTTATGGTGTTAAAGTGTTCTTGTAGTTGTTATTCTATACTTTCTGGATAGATTACATCTTAACAAATCCATGGCATTTGGATTTGCTCAAAACAAAATTATAGAATTAAAGTTATGTACCAAATAGTGCAATTTAGAGATCTGTGAATAACAAGTTTGTGCAGGTGTCAAAAATGGAGATCTATGGACCCATTGTGTTCTATTTGTCCTGCTGATTTCAAAAAGTACAAAATTATTGCATTTGGGTTTACAGAACAAAAGTTATTGAATTTACAAGTTTTAAAATCTTCCTAAAAACAGAAAACAGTTGATCCATGTCATCCTAAACGGAGCGCTCTGATTGGTCCGTACCGATTCGCTCGGATCGCGCAAGGGGCGTTGGATCTAAGTGATGAGGAATGGCCCAGATCTATTCTTACCAGTGCGATTAGTGATCTAATCTGATCCGTTGGATTAGATCCAACGGTCAGCCACTATACGCGTCGTGGCGGGCGGCGCTACTCGCCGGAGACTCGCCGGAAACGAGAGCATGCGGCTCGGCGTGCATGGCGCTACGACTACACAGGGGCAGAGGGGAAATGGGGCTCACCACGAGACTCAGGACGTCGAGGAGAACGTGGTGGCGCAGCCGTGGACCTTCTCGCGTCCTAGTTCCTCCCGAATAGCTCGCCGGAGTCATGTGGAGCGGCCGGTGGTGGCAGACATGGATGGCGGCGTTGACCTGCGGGGTTTGGAGGCGCGGAACCATGTCAGAGAGGGGCGCACTAACGAGAGGGAGCGAAGGGGGATGAAAAGAGGGATGGAGGGGCGTTGTGCTCACCGGAAACGGGCGACAGAGGCGACGGCCGTGGTGAGATCCAGAGGCTCACCGTGGGCAGCCTAGAGGGGGAACGGCTAGGGTTTTTGGTGCGGCGAAGCGAGGAGGGGCGTGGGTTTAAATAGGGCAGAGCCAGGGAGCAGAATCGCGGTGATGTCTCCGTATTAACGCCGCGGCGATCACGGGCGCTCACCGCGGGGTTTCCTTCATGCGGGAGAAGATGGCGTGACGCCATGCTTGCGTCACCCGTGGGTCCCACGGGTCAGCGAGAGGGGGAAGGCGTGCGTGTTGTGTTCGTCTTGGGCTGGCCCAATGGGCTGACATTCGCTGCGCGTTGCGCTCTACACGAGAGTGAGAGAGGGACAGAGAGGTGGGCTGGGCCCAGGTGCGCGGTAGGTTTAGGTTTTCTTCTTTTTTTTGTTCTCTGTTTTTTTTTATACAATACAATAACAAAACAGTACATAACTCCCTCAATTTTTACCAAAAAAAATAGATAAAAATAATTTTTCAAAAGCTACTGATGTTAGGAGTCTTTTGGTCATGTTCCCTTTTTAAAATAAAATAGTTTTACATAGGATGGTATAGGGGTTTAAAATTTACCCCTTTTTATACCTATGTGGTAAAGATAGGTTTAATCTTTTGTTTGAGGATTGATGTAATGTGGAAAACATGTAACTATGCCATGATTCTCATGTATGCATGATGTTAATTGAATTTTGAAAACCTGGGATGTTACAGACTAACCCTCTTAAGATGAAGTTCGCCCTCGAACTTCGGAAAGGTCAGCAAATAGGTGTGGGTGGTCTTCTCGAAGATCATCTTCTCTCTCCCATGTAGCTTCCTCTACAGTGTGGTAAATCCACCGAACTTTGCAAAACTTTAGAGTTTTGGTGCAGGTAATTCTTTCTGCTGTCTCTAGTATCTTGATAGGCTTCTCCTCGTAAGTCAGATCACTCTCCAACTGTACTTCCTCAAGGGGTATTGTATCCTTCAACGAAGTCTCCAACATCTCAGGGTGACACTTCTTCAATTGACTATCATGAAAAACATTATGGACTGCAGACAAGATCTCAGGAAGTTCTAAATCATAAGCTACTTCACCTTTGCGGGATAAAATCTTGAATGGCCCAATGAATCAAGGTGCTAATTTTCCTTTGATTCCAAATCTTTTGATTCCACGAATAGGTGATACTCTTAGATAAGCTCTATCACCCGCCTCGTAAGTGACATCGCTGCGTTTGTTATCATCGTAGCTCTTCTGTCTTGACTGGGCTATCTTGAGTCTATCCTTAATCAATCTAACTTTCTTCTCTGCTTCTTGGATTATATCAGGACTAAAGAAACTCTGTTCTCCTAAACCACTCCATAGTAATGGTGTGGTGCACTTTTTCCCATACAATGCTTCAAACGGTGCCATCTCAATGCTTGCCTGTTAACTGTTGTTGTAAGAGAATTCTGCTTATGGCAAGTTATCTTCCCAACTAGATCCATAGTCCAGTGCACATGCTCTCAGCATGTCCTCCAATATTTGGTTCACTCTCTCAGTTTGTCCATCGGTCTGAGGGTGAAATGTTGTACTGAATTCTAATCTGGTACCTAAGGACTCATGTAACTGCTTCCAAAAATGTGATGTAAACTGGGTACCTCTATGGGAAACAATTCTCTTGGGTACACCATGCAGACACATAATTATCTTCATGTAAATTTCTGCTAACTTAGCACTAGTGTAGGTGGTCTTTACTGGTAGGAAATGAGCTACTTTTGTTAGACGATCAACTACTACCCAGATAGAGCCATAACCAGATTTAGTCCTGGGTAGCCCAATAATAAAATCCATACCAATTTGTTCCCACTTCCAATCTGGCACCTTCAATGGTTGTTGTATTCCTGCTGGCTTTTGATGTTCCGCTTTCACTATACTGCACACATCACATTTTGCTATAAACTCCGCGGTGTCCCTCTTCAAGTTATTCTGCCAGAATCTCTCCTTCACATCCATGTACATTTTGGTACTACCTGAATGTATGGAGTAGGGTGTTTCATGTGCTTCTTGCAAAATCAGCTTCCTAAGATCGGTGTCATTTTCTACACAAACATGTTTCTCGAATCATAAGGTTCCTTGTTCATCCTCGTGAAATCCCTTAGCTTTTCCTACACTGAGGTTGTATTTGATTTCTTCTATATCTTTGTCTCCTTTCTGTGCTTCACGTATTCTATCCATCAAAGTTGGTTGTACCACCAATGAATTTATGAAACCTTTGGGCACTACTTCCAGTCTGAGATCCTTAAACAACTTGCACAGATCCTCGGGTAATTCTCCTGCCGTGAGGCCATTCACATAAACCTTGCGGCTCAGAGCATCAGCTACAATGTTAGCCTTACCAGGATGATATTGTAGACTCGGATCATAATCCTTAATAAGTTCTAACCATCTTCTTTGTCTCATGTTCAAATCCTTATGTGTGAATATGTATTTTAAACTATTGAGGTCTGTGAAGACTTCACATCTCTTCCCCATCAAATAATGTCTCCAGGTCTTCAAGGCATGGACCACTGAAGCTAACTCTAGATCATGTGTGGGATAGTTAACCACATGTTTCTTGAGTTGCCTAGAGGCAGATGATGCCATTCCTCCTTGCATAAGAACACTCCCAAGTCCCTGGCGCGAGGCGTCGCAATACACTTGGAATTCTTTCTCCAAGTCTGGTAAGCATAGAACTGGGGTTGTCACTAATCGTTTCTTCAACTCTTGAAAACTGGTCTCACAAGCATCAGTCCACTCAAACTTCTTTTCCTTCTTCAATAGTTCAATCACGGGCTTGGCAATTTTGGAGAAATTATCAATGAACCTCCAGTAATAACCTGCCAAACCTAGGAAACTACGAATCTCTCCGACATTCTTGGGTGGTTCCCATTCCATTACTGCTGCAACTTTGGAAGGATCAACAACAAATCCTTCCTTTGAAACGATGTGACCAAGAAATCCCACTTCACTTAGCCAGAACTCACACTTACTAAACTTGGCATAAAGTTTGTGCTCTCTAAGATTCTCCAGAATCAAACGAGGGTGAGTTTCATGTTCCTTGGTGCTCTTGGAATAGATCAAAATGTCGTCAATGAATACTACGACAAACTTGTCTAGAAATTCCATGAACACCTTGTTCATCATGTTCATGAAGTATGAAGGTGCATTGGTTAGTCCAAAAGGCATCACTGTATACTCATACGAACCATATATAGTGACAAAGGTTGTCTTAGGTATATCGTGTTCTCTAATCTTCAATTGGAAATATCCAGATCGAAGATCAATCTTGGAAAACACACATGCTCCCTTCAATTGATCAAACAGGTCATTGATCTTAGGTAAGGGATACTTGTTCTTGATAGTTACTTCATTTAGAGAACGGTAATCCATAACCAAACGCTAACTCCTGTCCTTCTTTTCCACAAATAGAACTGGTGCTCCCCATGGTGATGAACTTTCACGAACAAAACCTTTCCCGAGTTGATCTTAAATTGCTTCTTAATTTCCTTTAGCTCATCATTAGACATGGGGTAAGGTCTTTTTGCTATGGGGCCAGTGCCTGGTAACAAATCTATGAGAAACTCCACATCTCTATCAGGTGGCATCCCTGGTAATTCCTCGGGAAAACATCGGGGTACTCCCTCACTATGGATACTTGATCTAGGCTAACCCCCTTAAGAGAATTGAGTCTAATCCCTTTTATTTCCATGTTGGGTTTGAATCTAATCCTCTTTCCTTCTGGGGTGGTGAGTGTAATGGCTTTGTTTGCACAATCTATGACTCCTCCAAAAGTGGTCATCCAATCCATTCCTAGAATTACATCTAGTCCTTGGGATTCCAGAACTACGAGATAGGTTCGAAATTTGTATTTCCCAATTTCTAAGATAAGTTGCCTGCACCCGGCATTGACAAGCATTTCTCCACCTAGGGAGCTTACTCTAATGGTTTTCCCTATGGTTTAAGTGGGTAGCCCATTTTTATTGACAAATGCTATTGATATGAATGAATGAGATGCTCTAGTATCAAATAAAACTAATGCCGTAAAGGAGTTGAGTAAGAACGTACCAATCACATCATCAGGTTCATCCATCACTTCTTCCACATTGACATGGTTCACGTGTCCCTTCTGAAAGGGGTTGGGTTTAGTAGAGTCATCCTCTTTCTTCTCTATGCAATCAGTTGCATAGTGTCCCTGCTTTCTACACTTGAAGCATGTCACCTGGGACAGATCGTTCTTCCCCTCAGAGTTATGGAGATGCTGTCCATTGCCATGGTTATGTCCATTGTGATTGTTTCCCTTGAATCCTCCATTATTACCCTTGTACCTACCATTGTGGTTGTGCCCATGGTGCTTGTAGCCATGACCATTGTTGTGGTGGCTCCAAGATTTGTGGC